>VXBA01004717.1:881839-977233 GCA_013399895.1 Serilophus lunatus | reverse complement strand
CGGGAAAAGGGCTGTGAGGGGAGGGGAAAAAGGGCGGGAAAAGGGCTGTGAGGGGAGGGGGAAATGGCGGAGAAAAGGGCGGGCAGGGGCTGTGAGGGGCGGGGATGGTCCCGGGTCCCGGGTCTGTTTGTTACAATAAAAAGTGTGGGGTGTTTGGGATTTTGGAGCACAGCTCCCCGGTATCTGGTACAGATGCTCCAGCGCTGCCGTTTCCCAGAAGAATTTACAGAAACGCTTTTGAAATAAGTGCTGTGAGAGCTGGAGCTCGGTGGGTTTTCCTTTCCAGGAGCTTGGAAACAAGGGCTCCCTGCTGCCGAAAATAGGCACGAATAAGCTGGATGTTTGTATCCTCGCCGCAGCATCTTTAGTGCACAGGTTGTGGCATCGAGGCTCTGGTTTAGCCAAAAGTTGTACGTGACGGATTTTACAGATAAATGAGTCCTGTCCTTCTGTCCCCACCCCAGGGACAGCTCGGTTTGGGTTTTCCAGTTTAAGTACCTGTAAAATCAATTAAATGAGGGGAAAACATCCGAATATTTTATGTTTTACAACAACAGAGGGCGCACCTGCACCAGGGAAAACCCCACGGGAAAGGGACATTTTCACATTCAAATTTTGGGGATCTGCGGTCAAAGTAAAAAACTTGGAGCTGCCATCCCAAATGACAGCATTCAAAAACCCCCAAACAAACCCAAATTAAAACTAATCTCCCAGAATTCCAACTCGTTCCCAGGTGTTCTGAAGTTTGCTTAAAGGGAGAGTTAGGATTTCTCTGCTATCTCCCATGTGCAGCAGCTCAATGGGTAAGAAAAATAATCAAATGTGGAAGAGGATGAATAAAATTATAGAACTTGGGAACTCTTTCTAGGAGGGGGATGTTTTATTAAGGGGACAGGGTAAATACTCATTGAGGTGGGTGAATGTTGTTTTCTGGTTTTGTAGGTCAAGAAACCAAAGAAGCACCGGGGAGTTTTTTTGCAAAGCTGAAATGCTCGATAACGACGCTTATCAGCCTGGAAACCATTTATAAGGCTGGGGCACCTGCAGGTTGGGTTTTCATTCCTTAAAAACTTGTTATTTGGGGAGGGGTGTGTGGTAAGTGATACTCTTATTTCTCGTTAGTAGTGAGTTATTCATAAAGTTTCTGAGCAGCCTTTTTTTCCATGGGATGCTCCTCTGCTTTTCCAGGGAAAAGGGCAAGGAGTCGCTGCCCCGGCGTTGCCACAAGGAAGTCCAAAATGTAAAACAAGCTCAGCAATGATTAACTTTCCCTTCCAGAGGCTGCTTTGTCTGTGCATTATAAAATTCGCTTTTCCCTCCGCAGACCTGTTCGCAGGGAAGAGGCTCCGAGCTTCCAGCGGGCAGATGTTGCAGCTCCCAACCTGAAGAACAGGTTCTGCAGATGCAGAAGGCACGAAATGTCTGTTCGGGGCTGTTTCCAGCCTCCGACTCCTTTTGCCTCCTCCCACTTTGAACTTGTTACCCTGGAGCCGAAGTGTTTGAACAGGGGCTGTGGAGCTGCTCTGTGATCAGAGCCCTGGACACGTAAAACCGGGCGGGATTTCGCTCCAGGTCCCTCCCGTTCTGTCCCGGTGCTGAAGGTTCCACGGCAGACAGAGGTGTGTGCTTTGCCTTTCGTGCTTTCTCTCTCAGCAGTCGTTTTGGGGTCCTTTGAACACTTTTGCTCACTCTTGGGCGTTAGAAACAAAGTTTAGAACGGGCACTTTACGGGGGTTTTACTTCTGCTTTTGGGTGGGTTTTTTTAAGGAAGAGAGAGAACGGAAAGGGCATCGTGTCTAATGCTTGTGTTGGCCACGCTGTCTCTTGTTCATGAAAATGTTCAGGAACCCTGGAGTTCTGTTAGTCCTAAGGTTTCAGACTCCCTGAGCTTGTAGGGATGAACCAAACTTCGTTTGGGGTTTAAGTTTAGACTTTTCTAACTGGACAACTGCTTTTTTCCAGTGCATTCATTCTGAACTGACACCCTGAGCCTTGAGCTTTCACAGGTGTGTGGATCAAAACGAAAATGGGTTGAATGTAAAATGAACTTCAGGTATTTAAATAAAATACCAGTTAAGCAATATAACTTTTAACTTGGAAGGAAAGATATGCACAGCACTTTGAAAGGATATGCATTTCTTGGCGCTTTTTTTTTAACTTTTTTTTTTTGGAGGGGAGAGGTGGGGGCTATCTCTTTTTTGGGCTAAGGAGAAATCATTTTCTGTACTTTCCTGGCATAAAAGTGTGGGTTAGGATTGCAGAGATATGGCAAATAATAAGGATGGGTGGATTGCCAGTGCTGTGTTTGCTTGAAATGCCTCAGGCTCCAGAGTTTAGATGTAGGTCTTAAACATACCCCGAATCCTCGGGGTGATGATTTCTAGAGCCACGTTTTGTTTCATGGGAGGGGTAAGTTAACTGCTAGAAAATAAAATGGAAGGAGGGTGTGATTCACTGCAGCTGTGGTTAGTTTGAGATGGGAAACTGATGCCATGTTCAGAATCTAGCTCAGGGTTAACTTGCTTCTTTATAGCTCAAAAGAATGTAGTCAAAGTTTTGTCTGTCAAGAGAGCTTTTTCTGTCCTTACTGAGGGGGAAAACACTTCAGCTGTGGGGAAGTGCCTTTTGCCCAGTCAGATTAGCTCTGAGGGACTGTTTGGTGCAGATGAAGGACAGGGGTTGTGAGGGGAGGTCGGTGATGGCCAAGGAGATGTGATTATCTGGATGGGGGCAAGGCTGTGTGGTGTCCCAGCTGCTGAGGTCTGGTGGCCTCAGGAACAGGGAGAGCTGTTCCCTTGGCTCTGAGCTCTTCTGCAGGAACACTGCTTGTCACAGGCTCTGCTTTGGGGCACTGAGGGCTCATTGCAGCCTGCCCAGAGCTGAGAAAATGACTATAAATCAATTGGAGTGGGGAGCAGGATGAGGCTGAAGAGATTTTTTTCAGTGAAGATGGTCTCTCAGTTACTAAGGATCATTGGAATTCACTGCAACATAAGATAGCTCTGCATTGGCTATCTAGAAAATTATCCATGATAAGCTTAACTCAATCTGATCTTATCACTGAAATAGATTCTCCAGTGCTGCACCTGAATCTGCTTTCACTTCCTTCCACTCTCTTGACCTGATCTGTGAGTTCACCTCTGCTCCCACTGACCCCTCCTGGCTCTGGGTGATGGCAAACCTGCCTGTTTGTCCCTTGTGGTCCCTCCTGAGGGCAGCTGTGGAAGGAGCAGCAGGACAGACCCCACGGGCAGGGTCAGCTGGGAGAGGAGAAGGGCCTGTGTGAGCCCAGCCCTGCTCTGGAGGGACAGCAACCAGAACATCTCAGCCCAGGGTTTGCTGCAAGTCACTGTGAAATTCTGCTCTGCACAGAGCTGCCTAGGACACAGACTCTAAATCCCAGGGAATTCCCAACCCTTCTCCTCGGTGTTTAATCTGCCTTCACTGTGTGGGGGTGGAGCACTTCCCCTCAGCACAGGTAGGAACAGGGTGCAGTCATTGCACAGGCACCTGGACAGTGCAGGCTGTGACAAAGCTTTGCACATGCTCAGGCAAAGCCTGAGTGTCCTTCCTGCCTTGTCTCTGGGCAGTTCTGTCTGAGGGAAACTCGGGGGGCAGACAGCAGGACAAGTGGGACCTGAGGGAGGGTTTTAGAGCTTCCAGCTTGGGAGATTGATTTTTGTACGGTCTGGCCCTGTAGTTTTTATTGTCTATCACAGCCCCACTTGTTTCCATTTAATTAGGGAACGGCTCCTGGAGAATCTTCTGACATCTTAACAGTTGTCAGGGAGCTCTGGGTTGCCTCAGAAATTACAAGGGAAATCAGGGGGGAAGGTGAAGCTTTCCACATTCCTGGGAGAGACTGGCAGTGCTGCAGAGCCTGTGCAGTTCCCATCCCCTGGGGTGTGTTGGCCGAGGGCCGTTACACAGACACTTGCAATACAGCTTTTTGTGTCCAATCTGGTGTTCAGAGGGTGCCTCTTCCCAGCTCTCCTCGCAGGACTAGTTACTAAAAGATGACTTGAAAGAAGCTCCTCCCTGCCCCTGCTCCCCTTTAACGTGGCTCCCCCCCTCCAGCTCGTTATTCCAGATTTCCTGCTGCCTTTAGATGCTGGAATGCATTTTCTGGAGGTTTTCCCTGCCTTTAACTGAAAACATGTAATTCGTGTTCTNAAAAAAAAAAAAAGAGGAATGGAGCCTGAGGAAACAGTGGCAGCTGCAGTTGAGGTGCCTGCAGAGGAGACCCTCAAAACCCCAACTTTGGGCTGGGTTAGGATGCTATTGTTGAGTGGGATCCCTGCAAGAGCCAAGTGGAATATTTTCTGGCTGGTTTGGTGTGCCCAGGATGTGACCACAGGGAGTTGGACAGAGGCAGAGGGGTGGGTGGGCTGAGATTGCCAGGAAGTCTCCTGTGAACTGCCTTGGCTTGGGAGAGAGTCTTGGAGAAAGAGGGGGTTCCCAAGGGTTGTAATTCCTGCCTGCAGCTGCCTGGCCTTTGCTCTGGGGGTCTGGGCTGTGCTCTGTGTACACATCAGAGCCACTGGGTGGATTTTTGGAGCCTTGGGTAGTGAGGCTGCAGTCTGTAGTTTTGGGTTTGGATCATCATTTGCTAAATAACTGGAGAGGTGAGGGGGTTTTTGTGTCCTGTAGTATAAAGTAACCTGTCCCACTTCTTCCCCTCCTGTGAGTTTAGGCAGGTTTCTGAATGAGATGGGGCTGTTGAAGTAATGTTATTTATTGACTAAAGAAGTACTGAAGTCCGTGATAAGCTGGTGTGCAGAGCAGAGCTGTACTTTGACATTTATTGGATTAGGCCCTAAAAACTTTCTGCCTGGTACTTCCCGTTTTTTGTGTCTCTGTTTGGCAAAATGAGAAGGGACTGAGTGGTTCCCAGACCCCTTCCTGCTAATGGAAAATTGGTTTGGATGTTTGGAAAAAAAAAAATTAAACATGCAGCCTTCTCTTGAAGTTGCCAAGTGTGAGCATGTTTTTCCTGTTTGCAGAATTCTCTGTCTGTCTGTCTCTGCTCAGGCTCCTGTGTCTGGCCCTTCCTCAGGAGAAACTGATATTTGTCCCTGGCTAGTGGAAGGGGAGCACAGGTTGTCACCTCCTTTCTGTCTCCCCCAGCATAAGTCATTCCTGGGTCAGTGCAGCAATAACCTGCTGTACAGAGCCAGAGCAGTTTGATTAAAGTTCAGGGGCATTATTCTGAGAAGAAATTCCTGCTCCTTTAGATAAGGTTGAAGGAAAAAAATAAAAGATAATAGGAAAAAATCAGTCTTCTGGACAGTGACCAAGACTGGCAGCATAATTGACAGCAGGAACATTATCAGAATTATAGATCTCTTGATTCCAAGTGGCGTTGGAGCCCATCTCCTCCTTAGGATGACTCACAAATTCCCAAGTGCAGCAGCAGAACCTTTTCCAGAGTATCATTTCCCATCTGTCTCCTCACAAGGAGATCTTCCTCTCCCCATTTCTCCTCTGAGGCTCTTTGTTTTTTGTGGTCTATAGCATGACACTTGTATTTTCAAAGTACTTTTGAGCCAAGCTATCGGGTGAGATTTAGAACTTTGCTTAACGAGTTCCCTTTGCTCTCCTAATAGAAATTTCCAGTTCTGCCTTGCTAATATGAAATGTAAATGCCCTTCAGAAGCAAGAGGCTGCTGTGTGCTGCTTCCATTGTCACTTCAGACAGGTCTGGGAGTGGTGAAACCCAGAGGGATTTTGGCAATTTGGGATCAACGGGGAAGGGGATTACAAACAAGTCCATCCCCTAGATAGAAAATTTGTTGCAAAGTTCACTTTTTGTTTCATAAAGCAAAAACTAAAGTCATATGACATCGTCCCTATAAAGCTGAAATCCATGGTTTGGATGTACTAATTCCTCTTTACTTGCATAAGGAAGATGCAGTTGCATCATTCCACAAAAATGCAGGGCTGTCCTGCGTGTGCAGCTCCGGGTCAGGAAAAGCTGACAAACGTTGAGTGTTCTTGTTGAGCGGGATGACTGTTGTGGGTGAAGGTGAACACGTCAGGCTGCCAGACAGACACTCCAGCTGCCTCTTCCCTGCCTCTGCCCTGCTCTCTCCTTGCGTTTTCAACAGAGGGGTTTGCCAGAGACCTCTGTCGCCTGCCAGGACGTTCTGTGTGTGCTCTGTGCCTTGGGAAAAAGAATGTTGGCTCCCCCCCGAGGTGTGGGCTGCCCCCTGCCCCTGATCCGGCCCCCTCTCCTGTGGCTGCTGTGGGAGCCCTGCGTGCCGGGGCCTGCAGGTGATGGGGAGGGATTGCCCGCTGGATGCAGCCGCATTCCTCAGGACCAGCAGCGTGGCACAGGCAACCGCAGCGCAGCTTTGAGAGCAAATCACAGCTCTTGCATTTAAATCCCTTAAAGTACCTTTTTTTCCCCCTCTCCCATTTGATAACACTTTGATCTTTTATCCATTGATCTGCCTCCCGATCCAAGTGTTCAGGTTTAGGGGATGACTTTAATTTTGTGTGTTGCACCCGCGGTATCAGTGTATCTGTTCTGGGAGGATATCAGAGCTTGTCTGAGTTCCGTGAGTGCCACACAAAACCTCCCTGAACAAAGGCAGGGCTTGTGGGGTTAAGCTTTAAACACTACAGGGATATAAAAATGGCTGGAGGATTGTTAATGGTGTACACAGCTTCCTTTGTCTGTGAGTGATATGGATCCTGCCCCTGGGGCTGGAGTCCCTTTTTTCCAAGGGAATACAGAACCTCACACAGTAATGCTCAGAGAGGGCTCTCAGCCTCAGCCAGTTTAAATCTTGTCGGGGTGCTCTGAACAGGTACAGTTGCTCTCTCTTGGCTGTTTGATGTCTTGTGTCAATGAGTAGTGCTGTTCTCAGAGCCACAGTGCTTCCCAGGGTAACAAAGATCAAATATTTTCAGAGAATGTAACTGATATTTTCCATTATACAATCCTCACAAGCAATTTTCCAGGAAAGATAACTGAGCTTCTTCTATTTACTTTAATAGGAAGTCTGGCCCCTGAATCTTGTTCTGAGATACCAGTTTGTATTTTTAAGGATTAATTGTGTGCTTTTCCATTGGATTTATGGGAACATTCAGCTGATTTGTGCAGAGGGGCTGGGCTCTTTTTTTTAAACAATGCTGAAGAGGGAGGGAAAGGAGGGAACTCTGAGGACCTGTAAGAAGCTGTAAAAGGTGGGGCTGAGGGCAGAAAGAACGTGTTTTGTGTGAAATCAGCTGCCTGAAGTAACTTCACTTTCAGTCAGAAAAAAACAGTAAAGAACATGAATTTGACATAACTCAAGGCAGTAAAATATTTAATGAGCCACATCAGTGTAAAGCATTGCAGCTCATCTGCTTTCACTGAACTGGTGCCAGTCCCCCCCCCAGTGTGCCCATCCCTGCCCCTTCAGCCCTCCTCACCCTCACGGATGTGTTCTTTGGTGGGTGATGAGTCACAGGGATTGAACTTCCAGCAAAGGAAATGACCTTCCAAAAAAACCCTGAAGCAAAGAGGTGAGAGAGTCTGGCAGAGTAACTGCCTCCCAGCTCAATGTTCTGCAGAGGGAATGGACTCATCTTGTCTTGTGTTCCAACAGTTCCATCTGCCCTGCGAGCTGTGGCTTCCTGGATGAATCTTGGTGCCAGAAATGGCACTTTGTGGCCAGTGGCTATAAAATTGTGGTTGGGAGTTGCCCAGATGACCAAAGCACACGATAACTCACCTGCTATGGGGCAGTGCCGGGCATCTGCACAAGTACTTGCCCAGAGAATTGGATGGAGTAGCTCCAGAAATGTTGTGGAGTGGAGCTGTGGCTTTTTCAATGGACACAGTTGATTTAAATCCTGAGATGCCCTCTAACATCTATTGCTGGTGCTGTTAAAAAAAAAACAAAACAAACCCAAGTCAGCTCTGTGTATGTAAATGTATTTTTGGTATTGACTTGAGGATTAGCTTTAAGGAAAAGCCATTTATTTTGGAATGTGTGAAATGAATACATGGAAGTGTCTGACTCTTGTTCAGAGTGAAGCAGAATGTTTGCTCTGTACTCTTTAACTGATGAAGGGATACAATTGCAGGTGGCAGCACGTACAGAGACGTTGTATTTGGGGGCACAGGGAGTATCTTTGAGAATCTATTACCTCCCTCCCCCTCAATCCAGTTAGTTTATGAAACCTACCCTATGTTTATAATTTTGGCTTTGGTGGCTCCAGAATAAACATGTTCCCCCAGTGAATGTCACCCTCTGACAGGCCCCAAACCCCTTCAAAGCCACAAGGTGCCCTTTGAGTTATTTGCCATTTAAATGTGGAGACAAATGATTTTCTCATCCTGAATTCCTGCAGGACTGATACTGCAAAGCACTGCTGTCCCATCTGTGAGGTTGCCATGCATTTGGCTCCACAGAGGGGTGTTACTTCACTGAGTGACATGTTCCCTCTCAGCAGAGGAGACTTTGACAACACAGAGAGTGGAGATACACAGAATGGAAAGATAATGGCAGAGAGGAAGTGACTTCTCAAGGGAGCTGAATGTGGGACCAAAGGCAGGGAGAGGCACAGCTTCAAACAGGCAGATGCTCTAACAGGGACATCTCTTACTCATTTTTTAGCTAAAAATGTCTCAAACCCCCTCCTCTATTTCTACTCACTGTAAATTAACAGTGAGCCTCATTGCCCTTGCTCTTTAAAATAATGTCAAACTGGCTCTGTGCTTTCACAACAAAACATGTCAGGGCAGCGTTTCAGAGCTCAACTGGTAATTACAAACTGAGTGCAGGGAGTCTCCTTAAGTTGGATCCTGGGTTTCTGTTTGGGGTTTTGGAGCAAGCCCTCTTTGGCCTTCTTTCTCTGAGGACAGCTTGGGAAAGGTGAGTCTGTACCTAGGGGGTGAGAGAATGGCAGGCAACAACAGAGAGAGACAGTGGGGAGAGAGCTGCTGTCAGGTAAGAGGAGAAAAGAACTCTGGAGGCCAAGAGAAGGAACTGAATGAGGAAGCCAAAATCCAAGTCTTTGTGGTTGTGCTTTGGGAATGAAGCTGACACAGCCCCTTATTGCATAGAATGACTGAGGTAAGTGGATGTGTGTATGTTATAGATGAGTGTGGGTATGAAATAATTAACCCCAGCACGAGTAGTTTGGCTTCTGGAGAAGCTGCTGCTGGGAGAAGCAGTTTCTTGCGATTGTAGAAAATACTCATGTGAGGGAAAGAAGGGTCTGTGCCTCCTGTGTGCTGGGGTCAGTCCACTGTAGGCCATCTAGCTATGTTCCTGCAGTAAATATTCTGCAATAAACACTTGGAGTAACCTCCTCTATTTACAAAAGTTGTCTTCTCCAGGTTGGCAGCACAGAAGAGCCTCTGGGAAGGTCCATGGAATGCTTGTGACTCCTGTGCTCCTGGGAAGGGCCATCACACCCCTTCTGGCAACACTGAGCTCAGAGGTTCTTTCTCCACTCTGGTACTAAAAATTCTGGTGTTCAATGCATGGAATATGTGTCAGGATTAAACCAGGACAGTCTCCTGAATGTGGAATTCCAGGGAAGGCACTCACTGCCCCTTCCAAAGCAAGTCAGCAACATCCTGAAACTGTTGCTTTTCCTGGGATATTTTACTTTCTTCAGAGATCTGCTTTGAAATACTTTGTTTGACTTGGGGCAAGTGCTGTTGCCAGACTGCTCTGAAAGCTGGAGATGGCTCTGACTTCTCCAAAATCTGCAGCAGGGGATTTGACCCAAAGAGAAGAATCCATGCTCCATGGTGGAAAGTGCTCACATTTCCTCTCTGCAAACATTCTCACAGTAGGTAAGTGCAAGGTTACTGTTCCTTCACCTAAGAGGTTGGTATTGAAAATAAATTCTTTTCTTTCTCCAAATTTGCTTTTATTGCATTGAGATTTTTGCATTTATTGCACATGGGACTTCTTTAGGTTTGAGGGACTTGTGCCTGTATGTTCCTCAGTCCTGTTTTTCCTGTGGATTTGGTGACTGGAGTTTGGGTAAGATGTGTTCAAACCCACCATTCCCCTGCACACTAAGGATATCTTGGAATCAATCTTTCTTCTGTCTTTGCTTGTACAGACTGTGAGGCTTCAGAAATGTGAGGGGACCTTCATGTGTAGAACTTGTAAAAATGTAAATTAGTGTAGGATGAGAATGTCAAGAGAGTGCAACTTTTCTCCCTGATTCTTTCAAGTGCTTCTGGAAAATCTTTCTTGAAGTTGATGAGGCTGGGATTTATAGTGCCTCAGGTTGTGGCTCTGTGCCACGAGGTTTGAATTGAGCTGAGAGGTGCAGAGCTCAAAGAATAACCATTGTTAGCTGTTGCTCTTTTTTCAGTGTTGACAGCTTGGCAGAGGAAAATGAGCCCTTCTCTTAGGAAGCTCTGGAGATTACAGCTGTGATTGTGCACATCAAGTGCAGACTGGAGATGGGGTAGGAGGGAGGGGATTGTGTAACTGATGTCTGTGGCAGATGAATTTGTGCTATGGGAAAGATCTGAGGGAGGAGGAGCTGGGTTTTTGCATTTAAAATAAAAAAAAGAAGGTTATTTAGCTCAGTATTTACATCAAAACTTCATTTATTCAATACAGGATTCATTTGCTTGAAATACATTTCATGTACTGCCTACAGTCATGAAGCAAACAACACTAAAAGTTTTGCCTGGGTTCTCACAGGAAAATTTTGTCATTTTGGTTAAAGTTCCAGCAATTGTGAGATCAATTTAGCTTTCTGCTCTCTTATAATTTGGGCTGATAAGTATATACTTTTTCTAGCTGAATGTATTTGTGTTGTAGGTGTATTAAAAATAGCCTGTCAATGAAAATATAGTCCATGATTAACTGTCATTACACTAGTTGTTATCTTTCTTTTATACTAAGTGATGCTTGCTTTTTTCCTAGTAGGGGTAGCCATCGTGTTTTATCATTATCTAAATGTGCTTCTTGCCATAAACTGATGTGGAAGGGGTTTGAAAAAGGTGAATGGCATCATTTGCATGTTCTGGCACTGCAGAAGGAAGATGATATGTTCCAGTTATTGCTGTGCCACAGACACTGACTTTCAGGGAGCTAATTTTTGATCTGTAGGATGAATTGTGATTTGCTGACTCCTGAGTTGTGCTTTCCATCCTTGTCTCTCCACAAGGCTCTGCCAGTGTGCACAGGGAGGGCAGAAATGGCTGGAGGGGGAGAGAGGCTGCTTTGTGCCTGGGCAGCACTGCAGCATTCCAAGGCCTGAACAAAAGCTGGGGTGGGCTCAGGAATCCCTGGGCAGGCTGCTCCCAACTCCCACTCCTCCAGTGGCTCATTAACCCTTCCTGGGACAGCTCTGATCCTGCTTGCCTTGCACTGGGACAGAGCCTGTGCCCTCAGAAATGACCCTGCAGCTCCACCAGGCCCAGCCTCCCAAATGGAATGCTTCCCTTTCCTTGGCTGGGGGAGTTCATCAGCAGGAAAAGGTAGGGAAGGAGCTGGAGGATTAAATCACTGCCTGGAATAAACCCATGCAGTCAAATAAAAGCTCTTCAACTGGTCATTTTGATCATGACCTCAGGTGGTGTGGAGCTCCTGGCACTCCTGTGCAGCTTTCTGATGTTTCATCAGTTGAGAAAGTTTCCAAAACTTGTTGCTTTTTTTGTTTTTGAAGTAAAAACTCCACTTTTCCACGTGGGCTGTGTATGGATGAGGCCATGTAAGAAGGAAATCTGAGTGGAATGCAATTAACTTTTACATGATTTGATTATATATAATGTCATTAAACCTTATTACAGCAGCATTGGGAGAGTCCAAAATCAAGGAGGGATATGGCAAATTCAGTAATCCTCTATTTTTCAAATCTGCTCTGACATGTCTAGACTCACTTTTCCCTTGTAATCTGATGAAAGAGTGTTGTGCACAGACATGCAAAATCCTGTTTGCTCAGAGATGTGGGACATCAGATTAGCCTGGAGAAGGCCTTGAGCTGCCCTTCAGCTGTGGCTGCAACATCTGCCTGTCTGTGGCAGGGCCTGAGCTGGGGTGTCTGCAGGGGTCCCTCCCACCCCAAACCACCCTGGGGCAGTGGGGCTGAAGAACAGACACCTGAGGGATATTCTGTGAGTTGGCACCAGCTGCCTGAGAGTAACTGGAGCTGGGGTTTGATTTCTGTGAAACTGCCCATCAGTTAAAAATGAAGTGTGACCTGATACTGCAGTTCTGTGTGTGAACAGGTGGAGAATGAGATCTGGGCTTGGGTTTGGGGCAGCCTGGCTCCAGCCTGAACAGAAACGCTGTGTTTGTGTTCAGTGTTTGAATTTAAACCTGGCACAGCACAGGCAGGGGGTGCTACGAAATTGTGACACCAAATGCTGAAGTTTTTGCACAGTCTCACCTTGAGAGTTCTGTTTTCAACACCTTTTCCTGCATGGAGGGTAAGGCTGTGGAGTAACAAACCCTGTGAGCTGCTGGTTCCTCCTTTTTGCTGCAGAGGCAGAAATGCACAAGCAAGGCTTGCAGAAAGCACCATTGTTCCCTTTGTTGGCAGTGTCAGCTTACACTAATTTATGATAATGAGTCCACAGACTGTTGGAATAAAGATACAAATCTAAGGACACAATACTGGACTGCTCAGCAGACCCAGATTCTAGTTCTGATCCTGTTACTGCTCTTGTACCTTCCTCCTTCTGTTGTGTGTTATTTGGATTAAAAATGGGAATGGCTGTTCCTGCACAACAGACACTTCCCATCATGTTTGGGTCGTTATTACCTGCTCTGAAATGCAAATATTGATTATGTTCAACCTCAGCAATAAGTATGGCAAGATCTAGACAGTGACCACTGTGGGCACTGATGTCCCTTGGGAACTGTCCTGCAACACACAGTCTGTAGATCCCAAAAGAGTGAGCCCTGGAGGCTCTTCATCTCAGGTGGTGGTGGTGATCTGGAATAGATCTGAGGACTGATGGAACAGTGGATCTGAGTCCATTTTCAGTTTGTGAAAAGCTGGTTTTGGAGGTGCAGGCTCAGGTCCCATTCTTTAATACTGTCTTAGCAGGAAAACTGTTTGAAAACACAATTCTTTGAACTGTTTGATGTCCCATTGAGAGAAGATAAAATGGTGCCTTTCTGCAGTGCAGTGTGTGCTGTAAAGGAGGCAGTGTCTTGGATTCCTGGGTGACTGGGGGGCTGTGTGGTGCAGGGGTCCCTGAGCTCAGCACGGGGGCAAGTGCTGCTTCTGCTCTGTCCCTGCCTTCTCTGCAGTCACAGCCGTGCTCCAGACCTCCCCCTGTGCCCTAGGGAGGGCAGAGATGGGCAGGCAGGGAGGGCACAAGGCCCAGGAGGTGTGGGGCTTAGTCCCTGCTGCCAGCCAAGGCTCAGGCTCCAGAGTCAACACTGGAATTTCATTTTGACTGTACAGAACACTGGTATCTTGTCTTGCAGCTGATGTGACTCATCTGTTCCTCTCTCCTGGCATTGAGGGATGCATCTTTCTCTCCTTAATGATATTACTTTGGATCCAATGAGCCATTTAGCCCAAATGGATTCAACAGGCAATGAAAATCTATAGGGCTTTCTAGAGAAACTTTTCTTAGTTTTGTTTGGTTGGGGTTTTTGTTTGCTTGTTTTTTTAGTAAAGTGTATTGTAATGTAGTTTTTGGAGGCTCTGTGCCAAGATGCCTAAAGCTGTTGAGTCTCCTGAGTCCTGCTGGGCACAGCCACTGCCACTGTTGGGAGACAGAAGGCTAAGGACTCCTGGAGTGACACCTCAGTGGAGAGAGAGGCACTGCCTTTGTCCCCAGTTCACACAGCTTTTGACCCTGGGGGCTGGTTTTGGTTCAGAATCATGAAATACTAATTAATACTAATTGTCTCAGTGGGGTTTTGTTGGGATGAAGGTGGGGAAGGCTGTGAATGTGCCCCACAGGTCCTCCAGGCAGAGCCCTGCTCTGCTGGGCACCCTCCCTGTCAGCAGCAACAGTGCAGTGGGGCCTCACCTTCCTTTGCTCTGTGCCAGGCAGGCCTGAGACTGTCATAAAAAGGGGAGTGTCACCTGGGGCCTCACTTTATGGGGCAGCTCTGCTTCTTTGTAAAAGTTAACTATGAAAACGAGATAAAAGGCACTGACTGGACTATGCTGCAGAAACCGCAGCACCTGAGTATTGCCTTCTGTTTCTTCTTCCACTTCCAGAAAAATTTCAAGGGCTGCTGGTCTCTCTCATCTCTCTGTTGCTGCCTGTAGAGGTTTGGGAGGTGGGACAGGTGAAGCAGAGCAGACTGTAGGTTGGCAGCCCCTTCCCGAGCTCAGGCTGTGCTCACAGCCGGGCTGTGGCGCTGTTGCCATCTGCTGGGTGTCCGTGTGCTCCAACACCCACCTCCTCCTGCCACAGCTCCGGGCTCGGAAAGGTTCCCCTGCCACCTCTGGGTGCTGCTGGAGCTCCGGTACCTGCTGCCACTCGAGGGTTGTTACCCACAGTAACTATTGCTGTGCTCCCTGCGAGTGGCAAAAGTTGGGGATGTCTCTGGTAGCAGGGAAGTTGCATTTCTTTGTGGTTTTGATTCTGTGGAACTCGTGAAATAAGTAAAAGTAATGCTTGGCCAGGTGGTTGGAGTAAGTACAGTTTGTTTAGAAGGGGTAAATGATGTTCTGGATGGAGTGAACCAGTGCTGCAACAGTTACAAATAAAGCCTTTATCGTGCTGCAAGGGGGGAAAGATGTTTTTTCATTCAGACGGGCTCTCAGCCTGTGTGTTGTCAGAGATGGGAGGGGAGGGATTCCAGTATTCTCTAACAAAGTACAACTATATTGGCATTATCTGTGGGAAGTTCTGAGATGCTGCATTAGCTGTGAATAAGCCTGTCAGTCAAGGCAGCTCAGGAGGATGCTGTTCTGGTAGGCACTGTAAACAAAACCTCAGCCTCCCTCCTGCACTTTCTCACAAGTAACTTATTTGTGCCTGCCAATAGTTCTGGTCAGTTTGATTCCCTCTGAGAGTCACAGCCAGAAGCCTCAGTCCTGGAGCCTCGACTGTTGTAGTATGGCTTGGATTTGCATTTGGAATTTGGAGAACAGTTTTTTAAAACCCAAACCATTCCTGACTGATACTGTGAAACCTGTCTGGCTTTCCTTGTTCACCTCCCAAAACATTTCAGTGCCTTCATGTCCCAGCAGTTTTCCATTTATCTTCACATCAGAATCTTATCTGTCAGTTCGATCTGAGGTTAATTGCTTCATCACAGAGAGGAATGCTTTGTTTCTTGAGAGAACAAATAACTGCAGTTGTCTTCTGAAGCAAATCACAGTGGTTTTTATACAGTTACCAAACCATGAGGAACTGCCTGATGGGTGGCTGCTGCTCTTCCAGGCTCTTGAACTCCTGATCCCAAAGGTACAAACCATGAGTTCACCTGTGTAGCCACTGGGAAGAGAAGCTGTTCTATTATGGACCTTTCATGCTGAAGAGGCTCTGCACAAAACGAGCTGTGAATAGTTTAGAGGAGAGTGAACAAGATCATTTTTGACAATATCAGAACCACTGATATTTCCCTGAAGTAATAATCTTCTTCCCTCCTGAAATGCTGAAGTTCCAACCAATTGGCTCAGTGAAGAAGACAAAACCTGTTTAGAGACTCTCCCAGTTCCCTTAACTGCTGTATCTCTTACTGCACTGAAAAGGGGGGTGTTATTCCAGATTTGTGATTGGATGTGAGGAAGGAAAAACTCGAGGTTTGTGTCACAGTGAATGAACTTTGTGTTCACTTATGCAGGTACTTAGAATGTGTGAGACCATTAGTGAAAAGTCAGAGGGAAATTGTTCCAAGAAAGTTGCTGCAGCACCAGGCAGGGCTTTGCAGGAGTGGCAAGTGTAGGAGCTGGATTGCTGTCAAGAAAATGCTTAAAAATCAAGAAATGAAGCTTAATGGCAGTTTAAAATGCTCATTTGTTAGAATGAAATATGAAAATAGATATAGAAATATGTTAGAAGCCCTGGCATTTCCATCCATGATTGCAGAACAGGTTTTGTTCTCATTTACCAGCAGAAACAAGGAATAGATGGACAACAAAGTCCTATTTGAAGGAAAAAGGGTTTGTGCTTAATCCAGCATGTTGTTCCTCTGGAGGGAAATGGTTAATGATGAAAATCTGGTTCATTTGGCTTGTTTTCTTCATGGAGCTCCAAGTAATAATTTGCATCCAAGAACTTTTACTGTGGGCAGGGATTAAAAAGTGAAAACTCTCCCAAGAGATGTAAATATCTACAGAGTTATACATATATATATATATATATATATATATGTAGAAGCTGTTAGTGACTGAGGAGCACAGCAAACTTCAAAAGTTCACAGGATGTGTGATCCTTAGTTACTTCAGAAAGGGGCACCTCATGCTGTTGTAGGAAATCATGGCTGTGGCAGTGTCTGACTGTAGTTCTGACTGTAGTGGAAGAGAAGAGCAGAGGGAATCTTCTGAAGGAACAGGAGCATTAAACAGCTGCCCTGGAGGATTCCCTGTTGCCCTGGAAGAGCAGACATCCCAGTGCCAGCTGACATGGGAGGCAGCAGGAAGGAGGTGCCAGTCAGTGAAGAGTTAATTGTTCCAGCACAAAGTAGTTTGGATGCAATCCTGCCTCTTGCCTCGGTGCTGTGTCCAGGGAGGGAGCTGTACCAGCACGGGGCTGACAGGGATCCCTCAGAGCCTGGGCTGGGAAATGGGCTGAAATTTAAACTGCCTTCTCTCACCAGCACAGAGAGGGACTTGCAGAAGAGGGAGCAAGACGGAGGGGAAATGCAGAGTGTCTTTACATTCTCACAGGCAGCTGAGGAAAATCCTCTCATTCCTACAGGACAATGGATTTAGGAAGCCCATCACAGAGACACAGTAGGTGGATTTATTCTTTTACTGCATACACTGGAATTGTAGCTAGAGGATAAATTGTACTCATGCTCATGGGCTCAGTTGCTGTTCAGTAGTACTTTGATAACATCACATTACTCTTCCTTTTTCCTCACTTGCTCAGAGATATTTAGCTGATATTTGACCCTGTTTGTAAGAGGATAATAATTTTTAGATCTTATCAGCACCCTGTCATTCCAAGAGCTCTTTTATTGTTAAGAAGGCGTGTTTTATTAATTATGGCCATAATATCTGGATGAATATGAAGACTGTAAGTAAGTGAAAATCCATTCCACTTACAGCAAATGAAGCATGAACTGCCTCAGAGAAACAGGAATGTTAAAAACAGAGCAGTGCACAATTGGTGACTCCAGAGCACCTACCATGGCACAGACATTGCCCTGGAGTGTGCCTTGCAAAGTTTACTGATGGAGGGAGAGGAGAGTGGCTTTTAAATAAGAGAAGTGTCCCCCCAGTGCACTGTGCTGAACTCTACCCCTCCTCTCCTGGTGTCCCCAGTCCTGGCTGTGTGCCCTGGACACACAGGGTGCTGCTGTACCGTGTCCTCTGGGCTCACACAGGAGCTCTGCTGTGCAGGTTGTGCTGGTCAGGTTTGAGTGTGCAGTCTCTCTTCTCTCTGCCTCTGGTGCGCAGTTCAGCTCAATCATTACCAGGTGCAGATCTCAGGTTATTCTGCAGTGCTGTGTGTCCTGTGCATGCATTTGTTCCCCTGTACAGAGGGTGATGGTGCTCCTGTCTGTGAGGATAAGGCTGTCACCTCTGAGGGCTGCAGCACTTCAGGTGTCCTGTGTGCTGAGCCCTTTGGAGGAGATAATTAATCAAGTCAATGACTGACAACTAAACTGCAGTGAGCACATCTCTTGGGTAGAAGCACCTGTAGGCAGCCAGGTGCTGTGCAAGCCAGGTCCTCACTTCTGTTCCTGCCTTTTTCTTCTCTCTGTGGGCTTTATATAACCTTCCCCACTCATCTCACATGCACTTGCACAGTCCTACTGAGATGATTAATCCTCCACTAGAAGAGCTTTTTTTAATAGTACAAGTACCAGATATTAGATTCAAGCTTCTTACAGACTGGATAGGGATCAAGTCTGGATTCTCTGCATGGTGTATTGTGGTGGTGCTGTCCCACAAATACAGCTGTGGTATCACATAACTCTCTCCACACAGGCTGGTTCAGACCCTGACTGTCTGTCCTGCTCTGAGCTGAGGTGACAGACTCTGCTGTGAGCAGTTTGCTGTTTGCTCCCCAGGGAAGGCTGGGAACTGACTTCCAGTACCAGCCAAGCTGTGCAGATTTCCCACTTTGGTCAGAGCAGAGTTTGCAGCAACAATAAAAGTTAAACATGTGAGGAAGCTGTGAAGGTCCCACATGACCTTTTGTTGTGAAAGGTGCAGCATAAGAAGATAATTCAGGGATGAGAGACAATCCAGTGATAGACTGTGGAGAACCAAATGTTGTGTCAGTCCTCAGCAGCTGGACAGGTGATGCTTGTGCTGGTGGTGGATGAGGTGCAGGCTTTGTCTCTTCAAATTGCATCAATTCTCATGAACCAGAAGTTTGTTGGTGGGAACTAACAGGGTATTTCTTGTTGAAATGATCCTTTCACTTGTGACCTTCACTCTCAGATCAGCCTGACACAAGGTAGTGAAGACCTTTGGTGCTTCTAGCAAGTTTTTCCTTTGGGGTTTCATCCTTTCCCTGCATTTCTGGGCCAGCTTTCATGCTGTGTCCCTGCTGTTTGGCCATTCCTGTTAGTTCTAACCCTTTAAAAGATAAACCCCAGCTGAGGTCAAAGCTGGCAGTACAGCTTTGATGCTTGCTGCCATAGCACAGGATTCAAAGTTTTGTCTCCCACAGTTGTCTCCTCTCAGCACAGTCTCTTCATTTATTCATGCATTATTAACTGGTGATTTGAGTACCAGATGTGTTTGGGGGCATCCATATTTCATTACCAGGAATGAACAAACTGTGGCCTGTGGACAGTGAGGGCTGAACTGAACTCAGGGCTGTTGGGGTTCCCTTAGGGAGGGAGAGGAGCTTTCCTGCTTTGTACCCCCTGCAAGCTCAGCCTTCAGGGAGAACTGAGCCTGGCAATTCCCAAGGGCCAGCAGGACAGGACCTGGGCAGGTCCAGGGGAGCACAGGACAGGGAAGCTGCTGCTTGCAGGTTATTTTTTAGGAGCTGAGACTGCCTAGTGAGATAAACTGAGCTCTGTGCTGCCCTGGGAGCAGGAGGGAATTGCTGGCAGGGGTGGCAGCAGAGTCAGTCGGCAGTGAGGGGCTGTGGGGAGGTTCAGGCAGTTCCTGTGCTGAGCCAGGACTGCAGCAGCTCTGGGCTGTAGGCAGGACAAACAGCCACATCTTGGGATGTGCCTTGTCTGCTGAGCCTTCCCTTCAGCTCTCTTGGATTGAGGTGCAGGTTTATGTGAGTTTTCTGTCTCCAGTCAGGAAGTACTTGACAAGCCCATCTTTTAAGTGCAAGACTCAAAGTAGGCCCAGAAGAACTTCATAGGGAACATCTAAACTGGAGGTGGCTCAAGTAACTGGAATGACATCACTTATTTCAGATCTGTGGAGTTGCACCAAGGGGAAAATGTGCTGTAAAATTGAATTTTTGGGGTTTGTTTTTCATGTCACATTAAAAATAAAGTATTTCACTGAATGTTCTGATAAACCTGTTTCTTCAGTTTTCAGAACAAAATATACAAATTTCTTGGGTTCTTTTGAAACATCTCATCTCACTTAAGGTGATGTGTATTAGTTATCTACTCATCTAGAGTATTTCTCATGTGCTTTTTAAGTCAGTAACTATTTTGATAAAGCAAAACATTTTGATCTAAAATATGTGTATTATTTTAGGAACTTTCCTTTTTAAAAGTCCTGAAAACTTCCTCTCCCAGTTCCTTCCAGTGTTTTCTGCTGCAGTGCTGTCCACTGATGTTTCTGACCCCTGAAGGAAATCCCAGCAAATACAGTTGTTACAAGACATGAACAGAGACTTGTCACAGAAGTAGAATAAATGTAATTGCTAAAAGAAAAGAAGAGGAATTTTGGAGCAGACCCTTGCAGTCCCATATGTTTTAATGCTGTCTGTGTTAGTCTGCGTTTTGCCATGGCTGAGTCTTTGGCTCCTTGAGGAGGCAAACCAGAGGAAGGCTTTGGCACATTTACTGGTTCTGGGAAGGAACTGGGGCTTCATTCCTGAGTCTTTTTCCATCTCCAACTCAAAGCCCATCTGTGAAAGCCCAATGTTCTGAGTTAGGGTTTGCAGCACAGGGCTGTTCCTACTTCTGGTATTTTTGTACAGAACAAATGGTGCTGGTGGCACTGAAGGGACTGAGTGAGGCACAATCAGTGCTTTTACTGCTGGGTTTTATTAGTAAATAGCAAAGATCAAAATGCCACTTGGGGCTGTGTTCTCCTGACAGTGTGTGTGTGACACAAAGGTGTCCCAGCAGTTGTTCTCTGCCTGTCCCCACACATCCAGGCGTGGCACAGCAGTCCCAGGACACAACCCATGGCCTGGGACCTGAGCACCAGGGAAAATGCAGCTTGAGGGGATAGGGGGGGGAAACCAGTGGCCCTAGAATGCCAGCCCTGCTAGTGCTGTGTGAAGGCACAGCAGGAGTGACCTGGACAGGGGAGGGAGTCTGGCACAGCACAGACCTGAGGGAAGGTGTCCTGGGGCTGCCTGGGCATGGCAGGACAAAGAACAGCAGTGCCTTGGTACAATAAAATGGGCCTGGTGTTCCTTGCAATAGGCTCTGCCAGCTGGGAGGAGGGAAGGTGAGCTTGCCCACAGGTGTGGAGCAGGGCTCAGGGCTTGAGCTGGGCAATGGAGTTTAAATTCCACATCTCTCTGCATCTTGCAGAGAAACCTAATTTTTTTTTAAATCTCCACAGGCTTCTCGGAGACAGAAGATGCTAATTTTAGAAATGTGGCAGCTCGTCTTCTTCCCCACCCCCTTCCATTTGCTGCCAGAATGCTTAACAACCCAGTAAACAAGCTGTAGGAAAAGGGGGATAACCTCAGGAGCTGAGGGTGGTGGCCTCTTGGCAATGGATTTGGGGGGGAAAGACTTGCCCCCTCCCCGTGGGTCTTGAGTTGGGATCCACTTTAAAAATAGAAGACTAACAGTTGAACTGACAGTCAAAAGAAGTGTTTAAAGGTGCAGTAATCGTGGCTGGCAGTCCCTTCACTGACCTGATTAATTCTGCACCAGTACTCAGGATAGTCTAAATTAAAGCATTGCATAAGAACAGTGCTGGGAAGTAAAGGAACAAGCCCAAAATTTTCAAGTAGAACTTGGATGTCTCATTTTTGGGTGTTCAGCTACACCAGAAACCTGACACAGAAATTGCACCTTTCTCCTAGTATCTGCTTAGGGAGTTTATTACAATTACAAAATGCAGAGCACACTGGAACAACTTCTGATTTGAGATACCTTTTTGTACAGTTAAAAGGTGTGTGACTTCATCTTAGTAAGTCCCCAGAGTCCAAGTGAGTGCAGGCACTGGGCAATGATTTGCACACTCTGTGCTGCTGTCTGTGTGTGGCTGCATCTTCATCCTCTGCTTGAGTCTCCTGGGTTTGAAAAACGTTTATCCAAACTCCAAAGGATTAGAGTTGCAAATATTTAAATCTCAGGCCTTTCAGTGCAAATGGTTTTGTCCTTGTTTTGGCAGCAGGTAGAGTGATCTGAGTGTGTTTGGTAGAATTTTCAGGATGGAACTTGTTAAATAAAAAGTTGTGGTGCAAAGTAACCAAAATCCCTTTGCCTTACAAATGCCCAGTGCTTTTGGAAGCCTTTTGTTGTGCCTGCTCTTGTGGGCATAAATATATAGGAAAATGCCTAATTTCAAACCTTCATTGCTCCTTCAGAGCAGCTCTGTGACTAAAGGTTTTCTGTTAGACCTGCACAACACACACGTGTGTGTTCAGTTTGGAAAATCTGCTATTTCTGCAGGAGGAAATGTGAGGCAGTGAAGTGTTCATTACATTCAGGGCACGTGGATAATAAATCTGCTTCCATTTAACATGCATCCTAATTTTGAACACCCTCGAGTGTCTGGAAGGTTTAACAAGGCATGAGTGGCTCCTCTGTTTGGTGCCAGCTCAGAGCAGTGCCCTTCTCTTCCTCAGTGTCTGTGGGACAGTGGAGCAGAGTGCAGCCCAGCTGCTCCTCCTGGCCACGAGCACAGGGGCCTTCTCCTGCTCATCAGGAACCCATTCCACCTCGCTGAGTGGTTTTAGTGGCTCAACTCTCTGAGAGCTGTGTCTGTGCTCAGAAATCCATGTCAGAGCTGTGACTGAATGAATTGCAAGTTTTGATGGTGGGGAGAGAAGGAGCTCAGGAGATTTTGTCACATGTGTCAGATGCTCTGTCTGGTGAGAAATGAAGTGATTAACTCGTTTCTCTGCTTTGGGTGTCTCCTTTCTTGGCCCCAGCACACACCCAAGGTGTCCCTGATTGTGGAGCAGGTTATTGCCTGTGTCTGAGGACGGTTCAGGGAGTTGAGGCAGGCAGGATTCTCTGGTGGCTGTGGTTGTTCAGTGCCCTTTGCAGAGCTGTCCCCGGTGCTGACAGGGGGTGTAGGGCAGGACAGGAGCAGGCAGGAGCTGTGCTGCCTCCACTGCCAACAGGGGACAGACACGTGGGACACGGCAATTGTGCTGGGCTGCACTCGAGCAGTAACAGGGATGCGCTTCTGTTTTTAAAGGGAGAAAAAAGATTGCGTGGAGGAATAAAGGGATCTGAAGTAATTTCACGGGAGTCCCTTTGAGCGTTGCCTGGATGCACCTGTGAGAACCAGGCTGCTGCAGTGACTGAGGCTCAGCACAACAAAACTGAGTAGAAAAGACAGGGCAAGTGCTGGGAGGTGGGAACAGCACTGAGAGGGAAGGGAGATGATCCTCAGCATCTTGCTTCGCACCCAGCTCCTTCCTGTGAGAGCTGCCTCTCTCCTCTGCCTGTGTTGTGCAGCCTCCTCCTGGGAGCAGAGCCCTGCAGGGCTGGGCTGGCTGCTGTGTGCAGGCTGTGTGCTCTGTCAGACAGTCACTGAGAGCAGCTGTACAGCAGGGTGGGACACTGGAAGGACAGAAAGCAGCAGCAAGCCAAGGGGCTGTTATGTTTGCTGTCAATGTTGTGAAAAGATGTGGCAGGAGTTGCAGCAGCAAAGGTGAGTGTGTGCAGCTGTACTTGCAGCAGCTGCAGGTTTCATCACCTGCCCACAGTGTAAAGCACTCACTGGAGTGTTTGCTCTTCAACAAAGTGGCCCAGACAATCACCTTGCTCTCATTTTTCAGATTCTTAGTCAAAAGTTTGAAAACCTCTTTTTGGAACACCATAGGAAATAGAAATGCAGGACAAAGGCTCGTGGTGTGTGTGGGGCTGGGGCTGTGACACTGTGCAGTGTTCTTGTCTCTGAGGTGGCTGAGAACTCAGTTCATTGTTGGTGGTGGCTGAGCTTTGGTTCTAAAGGCTTTCTAAGATCCCAAAGTCTATTTGAAACTGCCTTCCCCTTCTTTTTCATTGCTTTCCCCCCTTCTCACACAAGCATCTTCCTATCTCGTGTAATACAGAATTTTTTGGAAGCATGTGTGTTCCTTGGATGGCCAGGGTGGGTCTTTGAAGAAAATATGGCACCAAAATACTTAAGTTTTTCCATCCTCTGAATTAGAAAAAGATCTAAGACTGAAATAATAAAGAATGGGTGTTGTTTATTCTGAAATGCTGGGGTGAGAAATCAGGTTAAACCAGCTCTGTTCAAACAACTTTCTCGGGGTTCTTCAACAGCTCTCAGAGGATGGTTGTTCTCTCCATGTTATCACCAGGCTGGTGGAGCCCAGGAAAAGGAACTGCTCAGGCTGGCAGAGGGTTTCTGCAGCAGGTACAGAAGTGAAGCTGAGAAGTTGGAATCCTGTGCTGCTGTCAGACACACGGGGCTGCAGCACTGGGACAGCAGCTTTGTTCCTCTGCCTCAAGAGGAGCAGGAGGTAAAGGACAGCACACACAGCACCTTGTTTTAGTACACAGAAAGACACAAAACTTCCTCATGTAAAGCATCTTCTTGGTAATTGCAGCACATTCAATGCCAGTCATTTTGCCCTGAGGTGGAAATGGAGAAGGTATCACTTGCAAGCTGTGAGCTTTGATAGGAACCTTCAAGTAAATTGTTGTTTTGGTTGAACAGACTGTTGGTGGTTGTTTTTACTGTTTCTATCTCACAAAAGTAATTTTATTTGAAGGAGTCTGTCTTGTACAATGTGCTGGGTTCCTTCTCCTTTGCTCTGCAGGAAGCACATGTGAAGGTAAAACAGGGACCTGGAGAGAATTTCCAGTTGACAAAAAAAGAGCAAACTGTGTTTCTGCACTGACTGTGCAACCCCAAGGCATCATCTGAGGAACTCAGGATGAAAAGTGTGGAAGGATCTTATAGTATTGTAGCCTGTGTTAGTCTTGGTAACTCTCTGTAAACACTTGGCAATAAAACCTTAATTTGAAACTTCCCAACTCTTCATATGTTACAAGAATGGGGATTTTGTTCTGTGTCTTGCCACCTGCTGTTCTCTTCTGTGGCAAAGTACATTGGTAACTATGGGAACAAAAACTTAAGAACAGACACCCACATGTGTTGAAGTTGATTTATAGAAGGTCTTGAAGTGATGCCACAGATTGTGAGATAGGGAACTATGTGGATGGAGTTTGGTGGCTTTCAACAAGAGCTCAGAATTTGACTTTCCTCTGTTATTTTGGATGTCTCTGGTGTTGTGGATGTTCCATTCCCCACTCCATGGTGACTGCAGGGTGCCAACGTGGTTGTGCTTCATTTCCCTGCTGCCTCACTGTGTCCCAGCTGCCTGGGACTGGCAGGGGCAGGGCCTCCATCCTTCCTTCCCTCCCTGCCTCCCTCCATCCCTCCATCCATCCCTCCATCCATCCATCCATCCATCCATCCATCCCCATCCATCCCCCCCCTCCCTCCCTCCCTCCCTCCCCTGGTACCCCATGGCTCAGCTGTTCTCACCAGCCTGAGCTGCTCAGTAGCATCATGTTGTGCTTTCTCTGCAGAGCTGGGAAAGCAGGACTTGAGAGAATTCCTGTCCCCCTTTAGTCCCTTCTTAGGACTCAAATCTTTGTGATGTGACAGCACCACACCACAAAGTCACTCCTGTGCTCTGGTTGGTAGAGGCAGAGAGCTGGGAATGGAGAGTGAAGGAATCAGGGCATGCTCTGCTTTGTCTGGCAATGAAGTGACAGGGGTTTGTTCCCTGCTCACCCTGCTCTCCAAACAGGAGTGCCAGTGACCTTCCCCTGTCACAGCTGCACTTCTGGGGTGAACCTGAGCCCACAAAAACCACAACAAAGTCTGTCATTGGTTTCGAGAGTCAGTGGAGTGGCTTCTCAGAGAGAAATCTCCTGTGGTTCAGAGCACTTGTTACTTGGAGTGAGAGAATCTTTGGCTGTAAAATGCTTTGGTCTCTGTGATAGCACAGTCTGTGTTCTCCTTCCTTCAGAAAATTTGCATATGTTATGAATGTGTTCAAATGTTTCTCTGACATTTGTTCCGTGACCCTGTTCTAACTGCACAGCACAAAACTCCCGGGGAAAGAAAACCTTTTATTTTAGGAAATTGATACCCTACAGTGTCTGGATGCTGCTTCTGAATCTCTTGCAGTCTCAGATGTATGGTTTTGTTTTTAAAGAAAGCATACCCTGGTAAAACAACAGGCTTTCCTCAGTTCCAGGGGCTAATCAGTGAATTAGTTGATGAACCTTAGCTGTCATCTTGAATTTGCTGTGTCTCTCCATCAAGTTGTGAGGAATAAGTGGTTGAATGAGAGGTTTGTCTGGAGGCGGTGTATGGAGCCTCCCCTGGGGTGGAAAAGCTTCCTGGCCCAGTGTTCCCCAGAGATGTGTCAGGGGTGTTTCTGGGCCTCAGCCCAGGCCCATCTCCTCCCTCTTGGTGTGAGAGTGAATTGCTGGTAACCTGCACTTGCCTGCAGGAAATAAGAACAATGGCTTGAGAATGTGAGTTACTCTAGGATAGACCTGGCACATTCTCCACAGCGTTCAGCCTGATAAGTGGCTATTAAAGTGCAGTGGATGCAACAGGAACAGGCCAAATGGGATGTGGTGGAAATGTAGGATGCCCCAGATGCTCCTGCAGGAAATGCTCCTCAATTGCTCCTGGCTGGCTTGCTCAGGAGATGAGATCTCAGGGGACACAGCCAGGGCTGAAAACCACGAAGCAAATAGGATAATGTTTTATTGAAAGTAGACCTGAGCCAAATCCAGCAATCATTCTTTAGATGGGAAGGGCCATGGGATTCCTGCCTAAATGAAAACTGTGGGGAGGTTGTGTCAGATCTTGCAAAGATCTTGATCTTTCTGGAATGCTGTTTGGATCTTTTAGCCATCACCATCACATAAAGATGCTGAAATTCTGCAGAATTTAGGCAGAACTCAAGGATGTTCATCTGCCTCCTCCTGTGCTGTGTGCTGGGACACAGGGTACAATAATGTGCATTGTTTCCCAGCCATTTCCCATTAATTCGGCATTAATATTTCCTTGCAAGTTAAAAAGGAGGGAAATGTGTGGTCTTTGCCAAGAAAAGAAATCAGAGAGAAGTCCAAAGAGAACAGCTTTGCCTATTTTTGTCAGCAACCATAGACTTGCTTTCTAAACTTAAGAGAGTCTGGGAGGATCCCATGGCAGTGTGTAGGATGCTGGAGGGACTCAGGGGAGGCATTAACATAAAAAAGAGTTTATTTTCTTTCCCTTCCTAAAGGAGGTAGCACCCCACTGATGTTTGCTGGCTGCTGAATGCAATACAGCCCAGAGGGATTGCAAGTGACTTATCCCTTGTGCTGATTTCTTAACATCCCCAAGTTTTCCCCTTCAGTTCTTTTTCAAGGGAGAGAAGCAAAACGCAGCCCTGTGAGAGCAGGGAGGCAAAGAGTTAACAAAGGGTCGTCCCAGGTGGCTGAACACTCGAGTTGCAGTGAAAGGCTGGGAACGTTCATTGAGCTCCTGTGCTGGTTTCCTACCTGTCAGCAGCTCCTGCTCCACCACTGTCCAGGGAACACGGGAGGAGCAGCTGAGAGCAGCCCCAGGATGCTCGGGATGCTGCAGTGAGGACCACGGGCACTGCTCTGCCCCTCAGCCTTTGCAGGAGTCTCTTGAAATAGCAGGGATGTGCATCTGGTCTTTGCTGCTTCCTCGGGGGTTTGCACTTGAATCTCTCCCTGGAATATGGATGATGCAAGCACAGTTAGATGCCTCAGCCCAGAGAAAGGTAAGGGGAAAGGTTTCTTTTCATCACCTTTTTGAGGGAGATTCGTTTTGCAGTCGAGCCAAGTGTAGTTTGCAAAGCTTGTTTGGGCACTTGGTTTCTGCTGTTCAAACTTAAATGCTTAAAACAAATAGAGCAGTTTCTTAAGGGAGCCTTTGCTGTACCTTTGCCTCCTATTACCAAGAAAGCTTAAATAATAAATGTATCTCTAATGGCTGCTGCTTCTGCATGAAAAGTGCCCCGAAGGAGTGCACCAGGTATGTACAGGGTCCTTTGCTGCTCCCTTAACTGGCTGCTGTCACCATGAGAAAGGCTTTCTATTTTTAACCAGAGACCTTCTGCTACCCACATTACAAGAGAGAGGAGAGACTCCAGTACTATTGTGAGTCAGCTGCATTGTTTTAATTTTTAAAAACAGGTGATTTGTTACTCATTAGGGGCAGTTTCTTTGCACCTATCCAACAAGGATGAGTGCACAGGCTCAGCCTGGAGTCAGGAAAGTGCCTGGAGCTGGGAGCACTGTGCTGCAGTGTCCTGCCTCTGAACTGGGAGCTCCTGGATGCACAAGGAATAAGATGAACTCAAGCCCAATTCTCAAAAGCCCAGTTTTTACTTTCTAAAGGTTTATTTTTCACGTTGATTTATTTAGTAAAAGCCCAGGGAGAGAAACCCTTCCCTGTGATGTATTTTAATTGACTCAAATGCCCAGTTGCTGTCTCTATGCATTTTGTATTTTATGCCTCTTAGGCATGAGGTTTTACAGTAGTTATGCAACAAGTAAAGAAAGATGTGCTCAGTTCTGTGTGTTCAGGGGCTCCTGCTCTGACACCTTTGTGCCTTTGGGGAAGCAGAGCAGGAGCTCTCACTCCCTGTGCTTTCAACAGGGGAATACTCAGTGCCACCTTCCTGGATCCTTTGCCATCTCTTTTGAGGGACATACTCATTAAAGTTCTCTTTTCTTTCCTAAAAATCATTTCTAGAATAAAACTTCACCAAAGTGGAAAAATGCTTGGCTCTCACTTGATGTTTGGGTGTTGGAACCAAACCTCCTGTGTGTTAACTCTGGGTTTGACTCCTGCATGTCTTTGTTACTAGAATACCAAAAAAACCCTCCAGCAACGCCATTCACTCACAGTAATTCAAAAAGAAGGATTCTCTGCATTCCATAGACCAATAGAAAAGCTTCTGTTGTACCTGGAAATGGCCATTGTTCTGGAAATTGTTTTATATATTGTTAAAAATAATATTAAATACAAGGATACTGCTGGTCTGCAACAGATTTAGTGACTCTGAGAACTTTGCAAACAGTTCAGGTAAATAATGCCAGAGTCTCAGTCTTAGAACAACAGGAAAATGTTAACCAGTGTTTCCTGTGAGATTTGTTAAGAATGAAGCAGAGAGGATGAGACACATTTGGGCCTTGTCAATATTTATTTAAATAGCAAAAAAGCAGATTTTAGAACTTGGCATAAGAGTTTATTTACCTGTGCCATATTGCTGGTGGAGAGCCTGGAGACTTGGGAGCATGGAAGCTTTAACTGAACAAGATGCTAAACAGGAGGAATGGTGACAAACTCTTTCCTGTCTGCAAGAACTTTTCTTGTTCCAAGGAAAGAAGGTGATTTTCTTTAATCTTCAGTATCTGTAAATCTCCAAGGTTTGGAATGGTGCATTTAACACAGAACCATGGAATGGTTTGGGTTGGAAAGGACATTAATGGTCATCTCCTTCCACCCCTGCCCTGGGCAGGGACACCTTCCATTGTCCCACAGGGCTCCAGCCTGGCCTTGGACACTTCCAGGGATGGGGCAGCCACAGCTTCTCTGGGCACCCTGTGCCAGGGCCTGCCCACCCTCCCAGGGCAGGATTCCTTCCCAATCTCCCACCTAGCCCTGCCCTCTGGCAGTTCCAACCCATTAACATACTTTTATTGATTGCATTTTCTAACAGAAGTGTTTCAGGGCCGAAAATTATAATAATTTGGTCTTGAAAAGGAGTATTCGTCATGTGTTACTGTTCCCTGAAACATGATGTACCAGCGTGGGCCCATTGTACTTTGAGCAGTGTCCTCGGGGGGGGTGTAGTGCAGCAGGAATTGTGTCACCCAAAGGGGCTTCTTGCTGCTGGGTTCAACTTCTGAGATGAGGTGGGAGAGAGGGGCTGTGCCCTGAGGATGTCCCTGGAGGACCATCCCTGTGGCAGGTGCTGAGGCTGAGCTGGGCTCAGTGTTTGTACTGGACCAGCTCGGGGCTCTGCCAGATGGGGTCATTCTGAGCCACAGGCCGGAGGCACCTGCAAAGCAAAGGGGCAGCTTAAAAGGGCAGAGGTTCCCTGAGCTGTAGCTGCAGGCAGGGAGCTGAATGAAGGCTCTTGTTAAAGAGTGACACCTTCTTGTAGCATTAAAAGGAAAGAGGATTCTCCTCTCACTCAGGTGAGTGGTGGAACTGGAGCCCCGAGGCTCCATAGTGTACATTCCATACATTTCATACATTCCATAGTGTATGAAAACCTCTGGGAGTCTTCATATTAAACTATTAAAACATTGATGATGAGAGGCACCAGCATCGTGGCTCTCCAGACTTTGGGTTCTCGTGACTTTTAAGGGGTTCTGGCTGACAAGAACCTGATGAGTTACAGAGGATGATCCAAAACATTTCTTGCTCCCAGTAATTCTGAAATGCTGAGCCATCACTAAAGAAACTCTGGGCCCTGTCAGTGCCACTGGGAGGATGGGCACAGGCTGAGTGAGGGACTGGGAAAGCCCCTCAGGAATGTGACAGTTGGCAAACATCTTCCAGTGGAACAGCTCCTGAGCTGGAATGGCAGAATTTCAGCCTCCAAACTGCAGCAGGCTCCATGTGCAAGGTGGGGATGATCAATGCACAGGTGTCCTCTGCTGCTGCTGCATCACAGCCACTGATTTTGCCTTGTCTCTGTTTTTGTAGGTCTAACCCTCAATTATAGGTGGTTTCCAGATGCTTCATTTTCAGTTTGATTTAAAAAAAGGGGGAGAAACATTGCAAAGAAAATGTCATATTATTGCTAAGTGGCCAACTTGGAATTAACTGCTGCCATATGGGCTGGTTCTTGTGATGAACATCCCTCCTGCCCCTGACAATCATCTGCATGGGGAATGTGAGTTGAATTCAGCTGGAAGGGAAAGCTTTCCCATTTCAGGGAATTGCAGAAGGAGGGATAATCAATATTGGCCTCTGCAGGTCTAAAGACATTATGTGGCAGAGAATAACTAAATTTTCTGGCAGGACAAGGCCTGACATGGAGTGAATATGGAGGAGCCCAGTACTGAACAAAGTGCAGAACCACTGTTAGATGGGGATCTCTGTCAAATATTTTCCAGAGAGCCCATTTTCCCAGTTCAGCCAGTGAGCTGAGTCTTCCATCAGCTTTCAAGTGCCTGCTTATCCCTGGGGGGGGAATGGATCTGCTTTGTTTCAGATTGAGGTGGATATTGGTGGCCACAGCAAAAGACAGAAGTGCATTTCCTGGAAGAGCCCAGGAACAGTGACTTTACTTCCTGAGTGTTTTCTTGAACTGTACTGAGTCCAGGACTGAGTAAAATTGGGTAATCAGTTCTATGGCTGCAGTCCCTGACCTTGTTGTGGGCTGCAGCTCAGCAGCCTGCACACACTGTGCTGCTTTTGTTGGTAATCTGCCCCCTCAGGGTTACAGCAGGTGGTTTCTGCCTGAAGAAAACCACAATTATGGTCATCTCTCAAGCTTACAAAAAGACTTGCCATTGGTTTGTAAGATTTACAGATGCTGGGTTCTGCAGAGTGATGTGGTTTTGAAAGGAAATTTTACAGTCGAGCCTAATAAAGCTGTCTCTTGGATGCCAGAGGAGCTGAGAAAAATCACTGAATGAAGACAGAGACTGAGTTATTCCTAGAGCCATTGCAGCTCCTTTTTTTCCATCTTTCAAGAAACTGGTATATCTTTGAAGAAGAGTCTGTCACCTATTTTAAAATGTACAGGCACAAAAGGAAAACCTAGACGAGTTCTGAAGTTTTACAGCTAGAATACATTAAAATTCACCTCAAATATGGAAGCAACATTTCTGAGTTGAAATCCATTTGTGGGGATGCATTTCAGATGAGGTGTCTTTCCTGAAGGTCTTTCAACCTGCCCTCTCCTCCTGTGCCCATTTTGCCTGGGATTCTTAGAGCTGCTTTCCTAGAAGGTGTGCAATCACATTGATGGATTTCTCCCCTCCCAGCCTGCCCTAATCTCCCTCTCCATGTTTATGGCCCATGTCACTGAACAGATGGTCAAGTGCTGAAAGATCTTTAAATGTAAAGAGTTTATGATCTTACTTCAATTAAGGGTGGGGGGACATTTTCTTACACGAGCCAGAGGTTGGAGACAAGGTGACCTCACAGCAACATGCATAGTCTTAAAATCTCCCTTTTATGCTGACATTTTTCTACAACTGACAAAATGCCATTGTTACAGCTTTGCAAGAAAAAAAAAGTTCAACAGCTCAAAACACAAAGCCTGTTCTCACTTAATTAAAATAATTGCATCATTTTTTTCCAGATGAGCCCAAGAGAACTAAACATCATGGCAGGAGGCAGAGCAATTGTTGCCATTACATTACTGCTGTTGTTGCTAATGAGTCTCTGTTCCACAAATACTCCTTCAAGTGAGTGGAGCAATTAAAGGAATTTCACAATCGGTTCATTTTAATAAAGTGATTTATTAAAGAGTTTGGGGAATCCCTGGGAACGTTCCTGGCTGTGGGTGCCCCAAGCAGCTGTCCCAGGGCTTGCCCACTGTGAATTCCAGTATGGAAAGGTGTTACAGCCATTGCTGCTTCTCCCAGTGGAATTAGTGCCTGAGAACAGGTGGATTTCAAATGGATTAACTGGGATATCTTCTGAGCCAGGGCACAGATACTGGAGCCTGGTGGGGGAGACCCAGAAGCTGGGGAATAACCTGGATTCCGCTTGCTGTGGGCAAGATGTGCATCTTTAATCCCGAGGGTGGATTACTGTGCTTAGAGGTGCTGTCCAGATGGCTGGGAATAGACTGGCAGAGGGCAGGGGGCTGGAGCTGTGCTACAATCAGGGAAAAGGCAGCTTATGCACACTTGGGATAAGGCTGTGGGTGCTCTGGCAATGGGGATGGTAAAAGTGAGTGTGAGAGAGAGTGTCCAGCTAAATGGAGTGTGCCAGATGGCACTGGAAACTCCTGTGTCCTCCTGGTACCCATGGCTGGTGTTGGGGGTTGGCAGTCATTTTCTTTTTATCCTACAGCCGTTAGGGGTAAGATTTCCCTGGGGGGGAAATAGGGACCCCTGTATGAAAGTTCACATGTGTGTCACTAGTGGCTTCCCATGAATTGCTCAGTATTTGAGAATCAGCCCCTTGTGAGGAGGTCAGTTTGTTAATCTGGTAAACTGGGTCTGTAGGGTGTCCCTGCAAAGGTAAAGGGAGTGCATGGCTGGGGGGGTACAGGCCTAATCCTTGGGGATTTACAGGTCAGACACACTATCAGCTCTGTGACATTCAGTGTCTCTGGCAATCAGTGTATTGAAATTTTTAGTTTTGGTTTGAGGGTTGCAGCTGTTTCCCTCTGTATGACAGAACTGTTAACACACTTCCCACCCCGAGTGCCTGTTGGAAAGGAACCCCTCAGTCCTGGTGGGGTGCCTTAATGACAGACCCCTTTGTCTCAGGAGGATCTCCATTCTGTTCCCTTCTCTCCATCTTCCAAAACCTTCTTGCTGTCTTCTGCAAGAAGCTCTGCCTGTGGATGCAGTCTGGCTCCTCTTGAGGCAAATCTCTTCTTCTGCAAGACTTTGACAGTCCAGCATTGTTCAAGCGCTTGAGTTCCATTTTTAGCTGAGCCACAGGCCAGCCTGCAGACTCAGACAGTGCTGGTTTTCAAGTCTTTTTCTGTGGCATGAAAAGCCTTTGTTACACTTAGACAATAATAAGTTCCTGAAGCGCTGTGGAATGAAGTGTTTAATCTCCATGTTGTGTCAGGTGAGCAAGATTTTTCTGAGGATGTCAAGTGAGGCAAGAATAGAAACCCATTTCAGCAGGCTTAGGTCCTAAGTCCTCAGCTCAGCTCAGCTCAGTTGGGAGAAGGATTGTGTCCCATTTAACCCTTTGTTTTTTCCTATGGCTTTCTACACCATTATCCAGAATCCATCACAACATAGAGGAGCCTTCTGAAAGGTTTTACTTTTCTCTGTTTATGGGAGCATTTTCTTAGCAGGCTTGAAGGATGGATTGATAGTATCAGCTAAAAGGTTTTAAATTAACTTCCTTATGGTGGCCTTTGGATTACAAATCTAACTTTAATATTGAAGTAATTCTTTTCCTGTGCTATAAATCACTGGCACTTCTCTCTACTCAAAACCAGATCCACACTCGAAGTCCTGCCTGTGCAGAATCCTAATTCCAAATTGTAAACTAATATCTCAGGCAATGCTGCCATGGGAGTTACATTTCACTCTTTTTCTCCTTTCCCCTGTTCCCCAGGTTGATAACACATAAATGGTTAATGCAGGCTCTAGGATGTCCTGGCAGAATTAATATTTGAATTTTGAAGGGAGTACCTTTATCTGCCCAGCAAACTGTGTGCCAGCCTCTGAGATTTTCCTGCATGGACAGCCTGGAAGACTGCATGGAATGCTTAATGCTGCTGCAAGGGGGAAGAAAAGGATCTGAACAACCACAACACTTCTGGTTTATGCAAAATTTTACCTTGACTCTGTCTCCTTATAATTGGGAGCCTCAAAGTGTGGTGAGGTACAACAATGCCATTCTCCCCACAGAAGTTGTTACTTCTATAACATGGATGTTTATGGGTTTATTTAAGCAATTCAGAGAAGCACGTGATAGAGCAGGCAGGGAAGGTCTCAGATCTCATTCTGGCCTGTGCTTCACCTGAGCAAAGGATCAGGATCTTTAGAACAGCCCCTGGTTCCTCCCCTGGGGGCAGCAGTTTTCTGTGGGATGGATATATCCTTCTGAGCATTTCACTTCCCTTGATGACAGCTTGAAGTCATCTCACTAAATTACTCTTGAAAGATGCCTTAGGAGGATGGAAGGCTGTGGCTGAAGAGTTGGAATAAATAGTGACAGGAGTGTACATGGCATTCCTGGCACTGCTGCCCTGTGGTGCAGACCCAGTTTGGTGTGAGTTTGGAATTAATCTGTGGTTAAACCCTGAAACCAGACTGCTGGAAGAACTCTGGGCATAGGTGGTGAAATAAACAATTGCTAATTGAGAGTGAATCACCTCTAGAATTAACAACTCCACAGCTTTTTCAAACTGTGAAAGGAGGAGTAGGAAGCACTTAATGAATGTGTTTTTAAACGGGCAATTTGTGTTCAGCTCATCAGGGTAGAAGCGGATGAGGCTCCTGGTACAGATCCCAGATGGCAAAAGCAATTGTCTATCGTACTTAAAACTTAATGTAGTCTAAGAGGTTGTGATAACCTGAGTGACAGATTTCTGTATTTGGAGTTTAATGGACACATTTCAAATGGAATGAGGTAGTGACTTAGTGCATTTAAAAAATTAATCCTTACCTGTGTCTCTCTGCCAGTTTTTGAGCCCCTTGCTGCTCCTGGGTCTGTCACAGCACTTGTTCTGGGCCGTGGAGCTGCCTGGCTGTGCCCTAAGCAAGATCTTCTCCAGGGTGTGTCAGCTGGCAAAGACACTCCTAAACAGGGGTGAGATGGAAAGATGCTGCTGATATAGGTAGAGAAGGAGGAGAAAAGCACTTTTTTAAACCCTTCTTTTTTTTTTCTGTGCTGTAACGTGTCACCTAAATCCCTTGACTGGATAGGGCAGGAGCAGGGCTTTGGATTAGTGCGTGTGATGGATTTAGGATTTGAAGCAAACATGTGTTGCTGTGTTTCCATCGTGTCTAGTTTTTGCTGCCTCGAGAGAAATGTGCTCTCTTTTATCAAATATGGGCATTAAAATACTGAGGAGAACCTTCAGAGGAAAGAGGAAGACTGGTACAATGGTGCTTTGAAGAAGATGTGATTGTTCTTTTTTATGCAGACCTGGAAAGGGAGTGAAGAGCTTATGCACCTGGAGAGATTCACAGTGAAAGGCAAGGGTGGCTCAGGAGGGAGAGAGGGGAATGGATTGTGCTGTTAACTGTGCACTTATTTACTGCAATGGAAATTGTTGGTTGGATCTGAAGAGCAAGTAGAACCCTCGGCAAGAGTGGGACCTGCAAGTCTGCTGGGAATCAAACAAAGGAAAGGGTTCTGTCTGTAGGAATCGCTGGCAGGAGGAGGAAGCTGCCTGGAGAAACCAACAAAGGAAAACTGCTATAATGTCTTGATGGATGCTTAGCACCTGGTAAAGTGCCAGAGAGAAAAAAATATCAGCAGGAGGAAGAGGAATATTATCAAGAGGCCTTGCTGTCCAGAAGTGGATTCACCTACATGCCAAATTGCCTCTCGGCCCTTTGGTGCCCGTCATGTGTCTTCTTTCAAACCTTGAACTGAGCCCCACCCAATCCTCTGAAGCAGACACATGGGTATGTCACACAGAATAACAAGAATTTTGGTGGGATTTTAATGTTCTAAATCTGGACTGGGAAGGAGTCCTAAATTTGCTGCGAAGCCGTTCTGTAACAGCCTGAAAAAAACACCACTGGATTTTGGGAACCACCTGCTGTTTTGTTAATTCCTGCGAATATTTGCACGCTGTTACATGGGATGTGTGTGCTGCAGACTCCTGAAACCCCCTGAGGCCCTTGGTGTTTGCTGTCAGTTCGTCTCAGACATGGATGTCTCCAGGTCTCCCCTGATCCGAAATAAGTTCTCGGTGGCCCGATTGGCCGAAGGCTTTTTCTGGGTTGGTGGCAGCATCGTGGCTTCTCCCCGCTGGAAGATGGGCCACTTTGGTAAGAAGCAGGCTGAGCCCCTGCCCCTGCCCTGCACAGGACAGTGTCAGCTGCAAAGCTGTCCTGTTCCAGTGGGATTTAGTGACACCTTTGTCACTATTCCTTGAGACGGTCCAGTCTTGGGTTGTGTGGTTGGTAGTGCAGCTCTTCTTGTCTTCAGCAACCCCTCACTTACCATTTCATTACTGATTTCTTGATGTTCCTCAGGAAAAGCTAGAGCAAAGTTGTACATTTGGACATGTGCAGGCCTTTGGAGATTTTCTGTTGCATAGAATCTAATTCCCCCTGCTCACCCACAGCAAGACAAGTTTGCTCTCTGCCAGGATTTGTACATCTCTTAACTCTCGGATTTTTCATGCAGTATTTGTAGCTTTGAGTTTTTAAAATGAGTGTTTAGAAGTATCTCTGCTGTCTTCTTCCTTCCTGAACTCTTGGGAGGTTGTTTTCTGCCTACTGATGTACAAAATTCCCAAGCTTCTCTGAGAGGGGTCCTGGTTTGGGTCCCCTCACAGCAGCTTTTCCTTTAATTAGGTAATAAACCCAGCACACCTAATTGGAGATGGCTGGAGAAAATAGAGGTTTCCTGTTCTAGTAAAAGCACTTTAATAACAGTATTTTTGAGCCACTCAGACACGTCCAGGGAGGAAACCTGCCATGGCCAGAACCACCTGTTCCCTTGCAGAACATTTGTGTCCTACTTGTCTGCCAGCTTCAGCACCACAGATTGCCTTTAACAAGGAAGTTGGAGGTAGGGATAGCTTAGAAATTATTGGAAATTTTAGCAAAGGTTGTGAAACACCATCCTACTCTGCTTATGCATTTTCCTGGATGCAGATGGCTGATGGAGACTGAACTGAGGGCTGGAGAGCTGACAGCCTGACCTCCAGTTAAGCTCCCTAATTTCCACAGGATTAAAAGCATCTCTTCCCCCATTAACATCTCACTTGTTGGGGATTGTGCACTTTAAGGATGGGCTCAGTCTTCCATTATCTCCTATACACAGTGAGCACTGTCCCAGTCATTGCTAGCAGGACTGTACAGAAGTTTTCTTTTCCAGAGACACTCCCAGATTTTTTTTGGCCAATGGTAAAGAGTCCTGGACTTCAGTGAGAGCCAACAAGGGTCAGAAAGTTCTTGTGCAAGGAATAAAATGGTTGCTTTAAAAGGTGAGAGGGACCCTCTCACAAGGCTGAAGGGATGCAAAATGAAAGAAATGAAGATTAAGGAGGTTGGATGTGATTGGGTTTTTAAATTGGATGCAGGGTAATGATGGGAGTCAGCCTGGTGTGCCCGAGCCTTGAACACACAGCTCAGATGGAGAATTTGCAAAATACCTTCTGACTGTTCAGCTGAGCAGGATTTATTATGTACATGTATATATTACACATTTTACATGCTTTAATATTATTATATGAATATATTTATTTTTATAAATATTTGATGCCTTCTGTCTAAAGAGAGCTGATACCCCTGGCAGGAATAGTTGGAGCCAGTCAGCCAGTGAGTCTTTGAAGAAACAGGGCAGTTGTTATCTCTTCAATGGATTTGCAGAGCTGAATGTGTGACAAGTGTGGGAGTCCTCTGTGTGTGGGAAAGCTGGTTTGCTTCGGGGATATTTCAAGGGAACAACTTGCACGTGCACTGGAGGGGCTTCTCCGGGCTCTGCTGCATCTCCTGGAGGCCCGAGGAGAAGCCCCTGAAATGAGCTTTGCTCTCCTTGTGTTGCTCAGGAGGGAGGTTGTGGGGAAGCACAGGCAGGATTGCAGCCTCAGCAGAGGGGCTGGGTGCTGCCCTGCCACTGCTCTGGGGCAAAGGTGTGGACACAACCTGGGACGTGACTCTTTTGACAAAGCTGGGCCGGGTATAAAAATACTCAGTGACTCAATGCTTCTGACTTCTTTTCATCCCCACATGCTAAAGTACTCCCACTCCTTCACACATTTACATCAAACCCAGAAACTCCTCAAAGACAATAATGCTACTGAACCATAAATAATTAGTTTGCAGACGTTAGAACATCTTGCTAACAATAGGCATGAAGTTGGTCTCTTTTTTCCCCCCTTGTTTCAGGACGAATTGTAGGGTTTGTGGTTTGTGTAGTTTCGTTATTTGTTGTTACTTTAACACTTTGTCTAGTAACTACAGATGTTACTAAGTAGGAAAAATCCCTGTGAGTGTTTTTGCTGCATCAGCCCGGTGTGGAAGCTGGTGTTCCCTGTTCCTGTTCCCTGCTCCTTGCTGCAGAACAGAGATCCATCTTCTCTCCAGCACTGTTTTGTCCAGGTACAAATTGAGGCAGCTCATTAGAAGAGAACTGAACATAATTCAGCAGAGTTCTGGGGGAAAAAAAAAAAAGGTACTAATGAAGTGGAAACCACAAAAGCCTCAATTCAGCCTTAATTAAAGATAGTTAGGAGCCATTTCTTCCAAAAAAAGTGATTCATTTCAAGACCAAAGGATTTGTATTTGAAGTATAGAAGTGAATCCTTACAGAAAGAATCTGAACATTGGTAAGGAGAAGCAGTTCTGCCTGTGTTCTCAGCAGTGTGCTCTTCTCATTTACATGCTGGGAAAGATTTCAGAAAAAAAATATGTTATTTTCTGTTTGATATAAACACCAGTAGGAAATTTTTTTTCCTGCCAATCTCTCTAGTTCTCTGAACTTTGTCCCTCAGAGGGTGGAGGTGCCCTGTTTCCCTGCTCCATCTCAATCTCCTGATCCCTGTCTGGTCCTCAGCAAACACCTCTGCATTACCTGAAAGGTTTTTCTTCCCACTGGATTGTGAGGAACCAGAAAAGCTGCTGTTCTGACACAGGAAGGAGGAGATTTCTTGTGCTTCCCCTTGCCTGTGTCACCAAACCCCAAAAGATAGTAACAGATGATGAAGTATTTGGCCTGGGCAGTGGAAATTAAATATGATATGAGGCATTATCTTGTTCTTAATTCCACACCTGCTCTCCATGAATATTTAATTAAACATGAACTATGTACTCTACAGAATTGGGGCTTTAAATTTAAGTTTTCTACTGTTATAGTGATCTGCTTTCAAATCAAAATGCTGAACCTTCTTTTCTGGAGTAAATTAATTGGCTTTGTGTGAGCACAAGCTCTACAGCACAGGAATGCCAATGCTTTTTCCCATTTCTTTTTACTCTACCTTGCTTCTCTTCTTGCTTTTGCTTTTGCCTGAGAGGTAGAACTGAATCAGCCCAAATAATTGTGTTGGTTTTGATGCATTTTGAAATACATGGAATGAGTGTTTTCATTTGGGCACTGTTTCATCTTTAATCTTGATAACAAAATATTGATAAAAATCAGAGAGCTGACCTTAGAATCTCCTTGTATTTATTTATAAATCTGGTCTCACTAGAGTGTGTATTACATGCATTAGTTTTCATTCTTCCAACCAGAATCTCAGTAATTTACACTTCACATTTATAGATCTGAAAAAAAAATAAATACATTGGACACAGTAATAGTTTTAATTTTACTTAAACAGATCAGGCAGAAAAGCCACAGGAAAATCAGGTCACAGACTCTGCTCTGTCATTATGGGAAATAAATGGGAGACTTGGCAGAAAACATGAGTCTGCATTTATTCCTGGGACTAAGCCAGGCTCTCACAGCTGGCATTAAAATTGTAGAGCTTAGTCCTTGCAGCAGCTGGATTTCAGAAGAGAATCCTCAGCCTTGGCTGAGGCCCCAGCCTTGGTCCCAGGGGCTTTGCAGGCAAGCACCTCAGTCCTGCAGCAGTTCCCAAGGAAGGGCAGGAGCCCAGAGAGCCTTTTCAGGGACCTTCCCCAACACTTGTGTCTTTGAAGGCCACTGTGATGCTGCCAAACCCCCAGGAATGGAAAGGTTTTAATGCCCAAAGCCCCACACAGGTGAAAGGCCTCCTGCCAGGACAGTGTGGGTTGGAGTGATTTGGAAGAAGAAAAATCTGTCAGGTTCTTGCTACTGCATCTGGAAGCAAATCTGTAGGAGCAGTGACTTCATCCATGGAAGCAATGGGCCCTTCCTGGCCAAGGATCCCAATTTCCAAATGACATTTCACACTGTGTCCAGCACAGGGTGCACACGTTGTAGGAGCTCAGTTCAAACATTTGAGATGGTCTTAGGAAGGGCACATACCTTGTGCCGGTTCCAACACATGTACATTTCATCTCAATTAATGTGGGAGTGAAAACTTTCACATTTGGCCCCAGTTGCCCAGAATCTTTCTGACTTTTTGATGGTGTAATCAGACAGTACAGGAAGTCTTGTCCTTGGACTTGAACTGTTCATTTGGCAGCTGCTTGATGTGTTTTTTTTCCTGTAAAGGCGATTCCAAAGGGAGCGAAGTCTGACTTACTGCTGTCACTTCCCCTCTCTCCTCAGTGGAAAGATGCATGAGCTCCATGCAGAGTGGCACCCAGATGATCAAGCTGCGAGGGGGCTCCAAGGGGCGGGTCCGTTTCTATTACCTGGACGAGCACAGGTCCTGCATCCGCTGGAGACCCTCCCGCAAGAATGAGAAAGCCAAAAGTGAGTGTGAGCCACATTCCCTCCCTTCCCATCCCTCCCAGGGTCCTGCCCTCCTACAAACAAACCAGTGTGAAGGATTTGGCTCACTGGCAGGTGGTCAGGGAGGGTGTTGTACTTGGATTCAAAGGGCAGTAAATGGTTTTCTGGGGAGTAGTTGCTGAAGTTGCTGTTGGTAGCTGTGCAAGTTACAGTGGTGGAATTTGGTGTGTGTGGGTGGAAGGTTAGGGTTAGGGTGAATTGGGGCCCTTCCCCCACGGGATCCTGTGCAGGATGGATCCCCCTGTGTGGCCCAGGCATTAGTGAGCTCCCTGTGTTTGTCACTGCAGTTTCCATCGACTCCATCCAGGAGGTGTGTGAGGGCAAGCGGTCCGAGATCTTCCAGCGCTACGCCGACGGCAGCTTCGACCCCAACTGCTGCTTCAGCATCTACTATGGAGACCACATGGAGTCCCTGGACCTGGTGTCCTCCAGTGCAGAGGAGGCACGGACCTGGATCACAGGGCTGAAGTACCTGATGGCAGGGATCAGTGACGAGGACAGCCTCTCCAAACGCCAGAGGACCAGGGACCAATATCCTTCCTGTGCTGCCTGGGGGCATTTCCCACTAGTGGGCAGCTGTTGGTAACACTGGCATCCCTTACAGCATTTCTTTTGCTACAAGTAAGCACTAGGCCCAGAGCTTCAAAGCAGTTCCCATTGTATTCCCTGTTTCCAGAGAGGGAGGAGTCCTTGGAGACGATTGTTCTGGGTGAGGTTTGGAGATGAATGACTGGAGTGGAAGCTGTAACATACAGGTGTATTCTTTAATCCCTCACTCCTGGTGTAAACCCATCCATTTGGTTTGTTCAGACAGGACAAAGTGTGATGTAACATTGTGATCCCCTCCAAGTTTGTTCTGCTGTGCTGTAGAATGGGAACAGAGCACGAGTAGAATTAGATACTATCTTCCACTGCCTTGCATTCCCAGTCTCATTTACAGTGTTTCCTAATGTGAAAAAACCCATATACACATAAAGTTCAGTGATGTCCCTCAGTATTCCATGCTGTTCCTTAACCCCAGTTCAATGTGGTTGAAGCAGACCTTTGATGAGGCAGATAAAAATGGTGATGGCAGCCTGAGTATTAGTGAAGTGCTCCAGCTAATGCACAAACTGAATGTGAACCTCCCCCGGCAAAAGGTCAAACAAATGTTTAAGGTAAGAAAGGAAAATGCTTCTTTTGTGGTTTGTTTGTTTTTTGTTGTTTGTTTGTTTTTCTCTAAAAGAACAAGGATTTAAAATGAAACTCAGGAGAGGTTGCAAATACTTAGGCAGCTGGTTTGTTTCCACTCTGCTGAGAGATACTACACAGTCCATTTGGTAGGTTGAAAAGAGCTCCAGAAACACGTCACAGATAAATTGTTATGCCCAGAAAAAGGCAGTTCACCAGGTACCTTCTAGTGTTACATAACATGAAGTCACAGTGTTGAGATGGCTTTTTTGCTATACTTTTTGATGAGAAACTCAGTCATGTTTCCTTCTCTGGTTATGTTCTCTGTAATATATGTTATCTAGTAGAATATCCAATATCCTACAATAAATGATACTAATAAAATACCCAGCATGAAAACTTCTGTATCTGTCATATTTTTGCACTGCTAGGAGCTGTTTGTTTGACATTTCATTCTGCTGACCTTGACCCAATTTAATGGGCAGCTGAACAATGGAAATGTGTAGCTTTTGTCATCACAAATTCTCTGCAGGGACCAGAAAGCCTTTTTATGAAATCCCTGATGATTTTCTCTTTACTGGCAAAATTAATATTCTTCCAGATCTTATTAGTTTATGGCCATGGATTTGACAGATATCTTCCCAAATCCTGGGTATAAAATTAATTCCAAGATGACTTGGGTTCTGATTATCTTCTCAAGAAGATATGGCTGGTAATTCTGCCAGACACGTGCATGTTGTGTGCTGTGTTGCAGGGCAGTTTCTTATTTCATTGCCATAGGTAGAAGAAATCCTTCATCAGGGCTCCAAATAAAGACCTAAAACGTTGTTCCTTGGCTCCTGCACTAACTTATCTGGGAAAAGCTGTGCCGAACACCCCTGTGACAAGGACCAGCCTTACTGATCACTGTTCCAGCAGGGAGCAGCCACTTAATTTCAGTGCTTCCCTCTGCTGCAGCAGTTTGTTTCTTTGGGGTGTGTTCAGGCAGCTGGGCCCTCACTGTCCCTTTGCTGTGGGTGCAGGAGGCTGACACAGATGATCACCAGGGCACGCTGGACTTCGAGGAGTTCTGTGCCTTCTACAAGATGATGTCAACACGCAGGGACCTGTACCTGCTCATGCTCACCTACAGCAACCACAAGGACTACCTGGACACTGAGGACCTGAGGCGCTTCCTGGAGACTGAGCAGAAGGTGAGTCCCAGTGCCCGTCACTGGGCAGCCTTTGCCTTTTGAACAGGGGGGGCACTTCAGTGCTGTGCATGTGAAAAATAGTCTCTTTGTTTTCATCTTGTAGGCTGGCATGACTATTTCTTGAATCTTCTCTTTTGTTGTGCCCCTAAATATAGTCTCTAGAGGTTCTTTCTTTTTTCGTGTGTTCTCTGGGAACAATTCCATCAGTGTCTGTCTGTTCCCAGTATCCAGTTCCCTGGAGCAAAGCTGGTGTTTCTGGCTCTCCTTGGGACTTAGTGCACAATCCATGATGAAACACTGAATTACTCTGTCACACTCTCTCAGTTTGTAAAGTGGAAGATTATGTTTTTGAAGAGCTGTTGATGGAATGATTAATGTATGGGAAAATTTTTCAAATGTATTGTGATACATAAGAAGTTGTCCCTGGGTGCTTTAACTCCAGTGCTGCAGGAACAAACACCTTTTGCCATTCATGATCTCTCCTGGAGCTGCATGCCTGGAAGTCATAAATGCCCATCAGTTTCAAACATTGTGTAAGAAGTGAATGAATAAAAAGCCACCTCTCTGGCAGTTATCTTTTTAGGTAGGTGGGCTGTGTTTCCATTGGTCAATTGATCCTCCAGATGGTGAGAGGAAAATGAACATGCACCACAGGACACAAATCAGCTCAGCTAATTACTCACATGGACAAATCCTGCCTGTGGGGCTCTTCTCACTTGCCTTTCTCATCCAACATGTGCAGGGAAAACATGTTCATTCTGTACCAGGAAAAGCTGTTTTTCCTAAACTTTGTCTTTCGAAGCCAGCAAACGTATCGTGTATGTTCAAATCCAGAGATAGAGGGTTTTTCCTCCTCTTTTTTTTTAATTTATTATGTTTTAGGTCACCCCCAGAAAAGGCATTGATCTGGTAGCAGATGTGCTGATGGTTTTATTTGCCCCTGAGCAAAGATTCCACGTTGCCAAGACAGTCCTTAGTGTGGTCACTTCATTGCAGGCTCCTCTGGTGCCAAGGGCTGTGTGTTCATGGCATGTACAGCATCTTATAGAAAGGATATGCTGGACCACTCAGGACAGGAATATTAAATAATAGCAGGGATAATAGAGAATAAATCTACAGTGAATAGCAGGAACATTAATTAATACTGTTAAAAATGAATTAATAAAACATTGCAAGGTACTGCTTAACATAGATGGCCCTGTTTTTATAAATGACAACATTTTCAGACATACCTTTCCCTTTGTACTCTTTTATTTTTCAGTTGAGAATGCAAAGCAACCTTGAAGTTAGCAGATTTCCTGAGAACATTATGTCCGGAATCTCTGTTTCCCCACTAGTAACAGATTTTTCTGTCTGCTGCATAAAGATGAGCCATTTTCTTGTTTTATTTTAAAGTAAAAAAACCTTTGATAATGCAAACTAATCCTTTAATCCTACAAGAGAAGAAATCCCATTGGTTTGTGACAAAGCTTGTTCTGTTTGGATGCTCTGTGGTGCCTAATAACAGATCTGACCTACAAAGCAGAACTCTGTCATCAGGCAGCTGCCAATGGCACAGAAACTGTTCACAAAGTGCTCCTGGCTCTGAGCTGAGCTGACACTGATTGACAGGAGTGAGAATCCCATGGGGTAACTGGAAATCCTGAGTCCCACTGTGGATAACCTGCCCAGTTGTTGAACATATGCAGAGAAGGGAGCAAAGAGAAACTGTGGTGAATAGTTAACTCTTCGTTTTTTGCTGCTGTTACAGATGACAAATGTGACTGAGGAACATTGTCTGGAAATCATCAGCAAGTTTGAGCCATGCCTGGAGAACAAGAAGGAGGGAGCTCTGGGGATTGATGGTAAGGTGGCTGCTGCAGCTTTATAGGGAAAAGGCAACTGTTCCAATGCTCATGAGAATATTGCTTTTGCTTGCATTATATAGTCATAGAATTTTGTCATGCTGTGTGCTTCCAGTCCTTTTGGTTTTTTTCAATATCTGTTATTTGCTGAGGAACCTAAAGGGAGATTGGATCTCTTTGGAAGAGTTTTACAGGTACATATCATGATGAAGCTGCAGCCACTGAAGGTCAGCTGGAACTGGATGTGTCTTTATTTGTGCTTTTGGAAAATACAGTAGAATTTAGTTGCATCATTCCAGCAGGTATTTTTGGAAATCCATTAAGGCTTAATAAGAGGAGTGATGTGCTCCAGAGTAAATGTGTGAAGTGGGATGGTAGATGAAATCTGTGGGTCATGCCTTCATGCCCTTTGCTGCCAAAGCCTTCACTCTGAATATGTCAGTGCTGTACCATCGTGCTGGGAGCTGTTATTTTGGGGCCTGACTGTAAATCCATTCCCCTAAATAGTAAATCTTCTGCCACATCTTATTGACTGAAGGAAAGAGTACATTCCTCAGGAATTAGCTTCTGTGCTGGACCTTTGGAAAGCCAGTCCTTCCCATTCCTGTGGGTGTGTTGTCATCCTGAAAAGTGTCAAAACAGGAGTTGCTTGGTTTCCTGCATGAAGAAGTGGGTAGTTTCTGGTATGGTGTGTAAGGTGGCTTTTTTTTCAAGAAATGATGGTTGTTTAGGATGGATTCAGGTCTGTTCTACTTCCAGACTAAACTTTCAATTTATTCTAAGCCATATTCTAATGCCAGTGAGGGAGCAGTTGACATAGTCGTATTTTTATATTCTGGTGTTTACAGCCACTTGCAGTCACATAAATAATAAATAATCAGGTTCATTATCTTGCCTTTCTCATAGTTAGAAAAGTAAGAGTAAGCTTTTCTAACCTTTGTAAGTTTTCAGAAAGAAAAAAGAATCTGTACAATTGTTTTGCCAAAGAATGGAAGATAAAACAGTTGGGACCTTATGTGTTATAGTAAGAAAGAATCCAACATGGTGACATTCTGCTGGTGTCTGCTATGGTCTGGTCAGGAGGCAGCAGAAGATGAGGTCCTTTTGTGACAACTGGAAAAAGCTTTGTGGCTTTAGCCACTCCATATCTTGCTGGAAGTGCAGCAGAACAGAACAGATCTACTCCAGATCTACTCTAAATTAATGCAGATTTCTGGGCTGTCTTGATGATGACATCCAAAGAGAAGTGACTCAGGGGCTGACAGGGCACACTGCTGGGCTGGTGCTGACAAAGGAAGAAGGGAGAGCTGCTGATCTCTCCCTGGGCAGACAGATCTGTATCTGCATGTACATCATGTATGTGCATGTGTGCACACACACACACAAGTTATTCTTCTCTTCTCTTCTTTTTGTGTGTAGTTGAGACTTTAGATCCCTCTTGTCTTCCAGAAAACAAATCAAGTGTTGCCAAGGGGACTGAGATACAACAGCTGTGGAAGCTGAGGCTGCATGTTTATCCCTCAGATTGGTACAGCCCAGACAGGAGCATCCTGCCCACACTTGGCAGCACTTCAGTAGTAGTAAAATAATAGTAGAGTGTTCTTTGTCCTTTCATATTCATTCATCTTGCCTGTATTGCCTTGTGTCCTCAGCTGTGCTGGCTTTTGTCATGAAGCACCTTGGACTGGCCTGTGACATTTGGCTTGGTCACAGTCTTGCAAAAAACCCCTTAGCTTTGTCAGCTGATCAAAAGCCACCGTGCCAGTGCACCTTCCCTGAGCCTGGGAGCCCTGGGGATCCAGGGGACACGCTGGATCTTCGTTCATTCCTTCCTGTCCCTTCATCCCAGGGCTGAGAGAGCCAGTTGGTGTGAACTCATTACAACAATTTTGACATTGCAAGTGCTTGAAGCAGCAGTAGTGTTGTTTCAGCAGCTGCCCTCCCAGTGCTGTGTGGAATTAGTCCTGTAGCAGCTGACTGGGTTGCAGTAGGGACTGATTAGCTCAGTGGCTGGCTGTGTTTGCTGACACACACTGTGCTCCATCCATTTGCCACGGCAGCTGCTCTGACTTGGTTGAGCCTTTGTTTTCTCTCTGGCTCTGTCCCTGGTTTGCTCATGGATTGTGGTGCTTCACAACACTCAAATATTCTGCTCAGTCCAACTCCCTGCACTGTGTCCTCGTGTGTTGTTCAAAGGGTTTGGCTGCTGTTTGTATTTATCAACTCTTTTCCTTTAATAAAACTTTCATCAACACAAAATGTGTAGCCCAGAATAACCATCATAAAGGTGACACTTTATCTTGTCACAGTCAAAGAAAGTGTGTCGAGACCTTCAGGAGTTTGGCAGGATTTTACATGGGCACTGTTTTATTTATGGAATGAGTGAAATGTCAGGAGAATCAGAAGTCTTGAAGCAGAGACCTATTGAATAAAGGCATCATTATTATCAGCAAAGCCAGGGTGTGAATGGGAATCTGAGTCTTTCCCTGGTGGTGAATGAAAAGAATTTGGGGGACACTAGAAATGCAAGTTAGGGTGTTTAGTGTCAGTCTGAATTGTGAAAGTGGCCATGTACAGGTGCACAAATGTATCCTGGGGGTCCGAGAGCAGCCATTTCACACAAACATAAAATCATGGCTTGCTAAAACTTTGCTTCTGAGCAGGAGTGGGGATTGCAATACACAAATGGTCCCAGTGGTGATGTCTGCAGGATTTACAGGCATCCCACTGCTTCAGAAAACAAACTCTTCTGGTGGCATGACTGAAAGCCCCACAGATAATTGATATTTCAGTGTCAAGTCTCCAGAGTGACACTGATGCAGTACTGCAGATCTCCCCCTCCACAGGCATGTTTGTGCAAGAGGTGTCACATCCAAATTAGAGAGGGAGGCCTGTACAAACCAGTGTGTGTTGCCATTCTTCTGGTGTTTTCAGGAGAAAGGGAGGAGAGGAGAGTCTCTCCCATGTCTCAGACTGTGCTGGGCCACCAGAGCTGTCTCTTGACAGTACAATTCCATAGATCTTACAGCATTTCACTAAGGAGCAATACCAGGATGTGACTACAGATCTCTGGAGGCTTTTGTATGCCATGGGACTTAATGTCCCAGCAGAATCTTCTGACAGAAATTATAAGCCTAAAAGGGAAAGATGAAGCAGAGAAAAGTACAAAGCACTAGAAATTTCCTGAAAAGCAATAATCACACTTGGTCATGGTGACAGTTGGGGTGTAGTGGTGCTGTTCCTTTACCTTACATCTTCAAGAATGAGCTGGTGAATGTAGGGCTGCATTTTTAGGCTGGTTTTAGGAAGGTCACAGCAACAAAAAGGACAAAACTGTGTTATTTATAATATTGTTTGTTTGCAGGTTTCACCAATTACATGCGGAGTCCGTCCGGGGACATCTTCAACCCAGAGCACTACCAAGTGAATCAGGACATGAGCTACCCTCTGAGTCACTATTTCATTACCTCTTCACACAACACCTACCTCATGGGAGATCAGCTGATGTCCCAGTCCCGGGTGGACATGTATGCTTGGGTGCTACAGTCTGGCTGTCGCTGTGTGGAAGGTGAGGAGCACTAAGGGATCATCAGTAGGCTCTGTGGTTGTGTTTCTCCTCTGTAAGGGGGACATCTGGTAATTGGGTAGGGGAAAAAGCCTAGGAAAAGGGTGTCTTCTCTTCATGAAGATCAACCAGGTAGTGTTGTGACATAATGGATGAATTTTGTTGGGTGTGAAAATAAGGCAGACATTTGAGGAGTGGTGTCCTGTCACAATATTCCTCAGCCCTTGTTAAAAGGAGGGTTTTTTTTCTTGGGGCTTTCTCAAACAATGGGATCAGTCATCTGGTCACAGTATAAGGTCAAGGCCAGGAAGTTGCTTCCAAGGAAGGATGTTCAGCACAGTGAGGAGGGAGATACAGATGGAGGGAGGAGTGAGCCTGTACCCTGCTTTGGCTGCTGAAGGGAATTGCAGGGTCTCACTCTTCCACAGAGGGTGGCCCCAGATGTGCCCTGTGTGATGGGTGTTGTTGTTTCTGTCCTACAGTTGACTGCTGGGATGGGCCGGATGGGGAACCAATTGTCCACCATGGATACACTTTGACGTCCAAAATTCTCTTCAAAGATGTGATTGAAACTATCAACAAATATGCCTTTATCAAGAATGAGTATGTATCCAGTCTGCCAACCTTTGAGTCTTGGGGCTGTGAATGGGAGTGTTCCCTGGCATCCTTGTACAGGCACTGAGTGCAGATCCAACCTGTTCCTGCATAGCACAGAATTCCTGACAGAATTTGGAGTGGTTTTCTGGGGGGAAAAGCCTTCAGAAAGAAACAAGGCAAAACTGAGTAGGGGCATTCTGCACAGAGGTGTCTTCATGCTGTAAAAGCTACATTTGCAGTTGATGGTGCTGTCTCTGCCAGGTACCCTGTTATCCTGTCAATTGAGAACCACTGCAGTATTGTGCAGCAGAAGAAGATGGCTCAGTATCTCACAGAAATTCTGGGAGACAAACTGGATCTGTCCTCTGTGCACAACGATGATTCCACAAAGCTCCCTTCCCCAGCAAGTCTTAAAGGAAAGATACTGGTCAAGGTAAACACCTGCTTTGTGTGTTCCACCCCTCTGCCTGTTTGTGATGGTGCTGATTTCTGCCTGGTTCTCACTAGACCGTGACTTCAATCATTTTACAAAAAGCACTCTTTGAGAACCTGCTACTTCAGGTTCTGAGCAAATGTCTTCTCAACCAAAAAGAAGCTGGTTTCATGCTTTGAAGAATTTTTGATCTTTTACAATGTGTGATAGCAAGAGCTGCATGCTACCCTGCCTGTGTTATCATTTTATCTTCCAGGGGAAAAAGCTTCCAGCCAACATCAGTGATGATGCAGAGGAAGGAGAAGTTTCTGATGAGGACAGTGCTGATGAGATTGATGATGACTGTAAACTAATGAATGGAGATGTAAGTTAAGTGCCCCTTGGAATGTAAATGTACATCAAAGCTTCCCATTCCTGGGAGAAGAAACCTTCTCTGGAATGTGGATGTGGTCTGATCTTTGGTACTCATCACAAGGGTTTTAGGTTCTAAACCTTCATGGGGGACAGATTTGACAAAAGTATGTATGAGACAGAACCAGTTTTAGGGGTTTTTTTCAAGTTTGGAATTTTAAATAGCCCTATCTCATGGTTCTTCATTTCATCATAGTGTTCTTCCCCTCAAATGCAAAAAAGAAAAGAAAACATTCTACTTATTGTCAAATTGTGGTCACTGTTACAGAGCATTCCTTTGCTTTGCTTAGTGCTGGGATTAGTTGATTTTTACAGTAAAGAGGTGTTTAAAAGGGACAATATTTTAATGTCTGGTTGCTTTATTCTGAAAATCCCTTTTTTCTTTATTATTTTTAAAAGTTAATTTTTTTCACTTTAATCTTCTTGCAAGTGCCATTGCACCTTACAGAAACAATATAAATACACAGGAGAAACATTTAATAACATAAACCAGACTGCCTTGGAGAAATGTTGCATTTTCAATTCTCTCTCCCTCAGGCTGTTTCCTCATTTTGTATTATAGATTTGATCCTTCTCATCTAAAACTAAAAGAGAAACTTCTTATTCCCAACTTCTTTATGAATAAGGCTACCAAAGGAGAAAAGTAATTTCTTTGGGTTTTTAAAGTTGTTACATTTTAGCATCTCACTTTATAGTATTTTACAGCACTGTCTTTGATATTAACAGTTCACTTTGCTATGAGTTTACTGGGGTTTTAAATGTGGGATTTGCTACACCTGGTTTGCTTTCCAAACCAAATTTTGAAGAGCTCAGGAACTGAGAGCTTGTTTCATGACAAATGTAACTGGGAATTCGTAAGGCCTACTGAGAAAACACAATCTGTCACTCCTTAGAAGACCTGGGACTGTGAGTGAAAAAGAAAACTCTGGATTTTCTATTTTTATTCCCCCCACTTCCTCACATGGGCCATGATGTACACAGAAGGAGGGAGCAGGAGTTCTCTTGCGTTTTGCCCTAAAACTTTTGAAATCAGGATTCTAAAGTGTCTCCCCTTCCATCCAGTAGATCCTGCACCTCTTGTAGTTGCATGTTAGCACATGTTTGCCTTGTAACAGCCATTACATCTGAACAGCTCTGCTAAGGGTCAGTCTTGGCTTAATTAGAACTGTTTAATTACTTTTACTCTTTCTGTTTTGTCTGTAGGCATCTGCTAACAGGAAAAGAGTGGAGAATATAGCAAAGAAAAAACTTGACTCACTGATAAAAGAATCCAAAATTCGTGACTGTGAAGATCCAAACAATTTTACAGTTTCCACTCTACCATCATCAGGAAAGGCAGGGCTGAAGTCTGATAGTAAGAAGGTGAACATGTTTTGCCATACTTGTGTTTTATTAGTTTGCTGAATATATCATATATTACTGAATTTAGCTTCCTGGCTGAATGCATGCAGTTAATGATGATGCCAGGTGAGCATCATTGTCAGATACACAAACTTTTTTTTTCTTGCTCACACAGCAATTGGAGCATGAAATATAGATGTGAAATGACTTTTCAACAGAAAGACTTTGATTTTCCATTATAAAAAGTGCATGTGAAAGTTGAGCTTTTTTCCCTTGGCTGTCTATGTTTTATGAATTTGCATTTATATTTTAATTTTATATTAATGCTAATTTATAAAAGTATACTCAGTCCACAGACTATACTTCATGGACTTGAGGCATGTTCATTTTAGACTTTGTAATAAGCCACAAAAAGCTTAAGAAGATTGTTCCATGCAAATGAAAACCAGCAGAGATCTGCCAGTAATAAACAGATGTAATAACCAAGGATTAAAACTAAAGTGGGGATGAGAACTGAAAATCAGCTTCCCAAAACATTCTATGGTGTGAGTTTTGTGTGTCCTTTACACCTAAGGATGGACAGGAGGTATCAGACAGTTATTCCTGCAAGAGCCACTGCAAGGCCAAGAATCCTTTAGCACAGATGTTGCCCAGAAGAGTCAGTGTTAAAACCCCATCACCTTTCTGCTGCTGTGCAGGTGCTGTGCAGCACTCAGTCTGATCTGCAATATTCCTCTCTCTTTGCTTCAGAGCAAACTTGAGGACGATGTGGAATCTGGGGAAGATTTTGGGAGCAACAAAAGGCAGAGCAGGTCACTGATGGGCAGCTTCTCCAAACGCAAGGTGAGGTCTGCCCCAAGCCCTGGATCCTTGGGGGGAGAGGGATGTCCTGACTGCACTGGCTGCAGCACTGTGCTCTCAGGGTGCTGCCTGAGCACACAGCCCGGGGAGCTGCTTGTCATTGTGCAGAACACATGGTTTACATGAAGGTCTGAAAGCATCCAAGATCTAACTGAAAAACACAAAAATTCATTTGGGTCTAAGCGAAAAACACAAAAATTTATTTGCACCTTTCATCTGAGGATTTGTGCTTGCCTTCTAACAAGACTCAGACCTCAGGCTAAATCTTCCCCATGTGCAAATCGTGCTGCAATACCGAGTGTTACAAAAGCTGTCATTTCCCATTTTCTGTAAGTAACACACTCATTGGCATAACAAAGCAGAATTGTATCCAGCTGCTCAACACTGATCACATGGTTATGATATTATGGTTTTATTTCCTTCTGGCACAGAAAAAAGGAAGCAAATTGAAAAAGTCATCAAGTCTGGAAGAGGGTGAAGACGATTCGGATTCTCAAGGGAATTCAGCCAGGAGCTCTGTACATTACAGCAGGTTTGTTAACAAGTGCTTGGACAATTTTGTTTCTAAAAAAGATAAATTACATAATTGCAACCACTAAATAGGTTTGCTTCAGGTAAAGATGCCAATTTGTTGCACGGTGTTGCTGCTTCAGGCATGTGGTGTTTGGGTACACAAGAATCTGATGTCTGAGTAGACACAACATCAGAGTGATCTCTAGGTGCAGTCCAGGCTAATTAGCTAAGCACAATGGACCTTTTATGCATTTTGAGCTCTTACTCATATATTTCTTTACCCTGATTTATTTTAAAATATGGAAGACCACATTTATCCCTTAATGAAATGGAAATTAATTAGTCTTCTCTTTCTAGGATAAACCGACAGAAGAAAACAATGAAGCTGTCCAGGGCTCTCTCTGACTTGGTGAAATACACAAAGTCTGTTGGCATCCATGATGTTGAAAGTGAAAGTAGGTTGAAGTAAAAGTCTGCTGAAAGTAATTGCTATACAAAGAGATGGAAAGGTTTATGTTCTAACATACCTTTCATTAAAACAAGACTTCTTAGTGAAGATTCGGGTCAGCTTCATTTTCCCAAACACAACTGCTCCAATAAGCACAGTATTTTGCTGTAATACAAGGAAAGCATAGTTCCCTCTGAGTGGCATAGACTCAAATGATGCTTGATAGCTAAAAGGAACTAATGCTCTGTAGTTCTGAAAGCTTTATCTAGATAATAAATAAATAAATAAGATTACCTCTAATCTGCTCCTCTCTCCTCTGCAGTCTCTTCCAGCTGGCAAGTTTCATCTTTCAGTGAAACCAAAGCCCACCAGATCCTGCAGCAAAAGCCAGCCCAGTACCTGCGTTTCAACCAGCACCAGCTGTCCCGCATCTACCCCTCCTCCTACCGGGTGGACTCCAGCAACTACAACCCCCAGCCCTTCTGGAATGCTGGCTGCCAGCTCGGTGAGCAGCAAAGACACGGGGAGTAATCACCCCTGAGATCACTCTGAGTTCTCTGCTCATCCAGCTTTACTGGCTCCTGAGTCCACTCTGCTGCTGTCTCTGTTGTTACCTGGATTACATGTGTCTGGCATGCAAGTGGTTGTCTGATAAATGGAAATAAACACCCTTAAATGCAAGAGGATCTCAGAGTTCAGCTCTTTTGGAGAGCTTCTGTCCCTGCAGATGTGATATATGTAATAGAATAGAATTCTTTTTTTCATGAAACATTTGAGTTTCTGCACCTGAGAAGTCAAATCTGATTTTTTTTTTTAATAGTTGCACTAAACTACCAGTCAGAGGGGAGAATGCTGCAACTGAACCGGGCCAAATTTAGTGCCAATGGGAACTGTGGCTATGTCCTCAAACCAAACTGCATGTGTCAAGGTAAGGAAAATGAGCAAATTCAGTGTCTCACTTACTGCATGAGGGGCCTGAGGGTGGATCCTTGTGATGGGGTGTTTAACGATGCATTTCTGGTGCTAGAGGCAGACGAGCCTTCTTTCACATTATATGATCTTCCATTCTTGCAGGTGTCTTTAATCCAAATTCTGAAGACCCACTGCCTGGTCAGTTGAAGAAACAGTTGGTTCTAAGAATTATCAGTGGTCAACAACTCCCCAAACCACGTGATTCCATGCTGGGAGACAGAGGAGAGGTAATGGCCAGTTGGTGAATGTTCCCATGTGTTGCTGCAGAAGGTTTGTTTCCATTTTGGCTGGGCTAAAGATGAGGATTTCACTTCCTGCAGTTACCTGTGAGGAGACATAAATAAATTAGGTCATTACCATCCTAGATCTTCAGGTGGTTTTCTTCACTTCTAAGCATCACAGCCATGATTTGATATTTTTCCTCTAATTGCCAACACAGGGCCTCCAGAAGCAGCAAAAAAGGGAGAGAGATCTTATCCAATATAATAATCCCCTACATATGGCTCAGGACTAATGATTACTAAGACATTTAATTACAGTGCCCATGCTGTAAAAGCCATGTGTTTGAGTTTCCTCTTTGTCACTCTTTCAATATTTGTTACTTTTTGTTTTTCAGATCATAGATCCCTTTGTTGAAGTAGAAGTTATAGGCTTGCCTGTTGACTGCTTCAAAGAACAAACCAGAGTAGTTGATGATAATGGTAAGATTATCTGGTGTTTAGGGTCTTTTTAAGGCTGAAATATCCTCTTTTCAGGCAAGTTTTGTTCATAAAAACAAAATAGGATTTGGTGCCTATTATGACAAAACACTAGAAGTCTGATTTAAGCACTTTTAATGTTAATTAGACTTTGATCTTCAACTGTTTGTCTGAGTTGGTATAATGTGCTGAAGGTCTTGGTGTAAAAGAAGTCAATTATCTCCTCATTGTATATGAGAGAAGGGTGTTTTGAGCTTCTTGTGAACTAAATACCTGCGACCTGACTCCTCCATTGCCAGGCTTTAACCCCATGTGGGAGGAAACGCTGGTGTTCACAGTCCACATGCCAGAGATTGCACTGATCCGGTTCCTCGTGTGGGATCACGACCCCATCGGGAGGGACTTCATTGGGCAGAGGACAATAGCATTCAGCAGTATGATGCCAGGTAAGAGGGATGGGGAAATCCCAAATGAGCTGCCTGGGACTTGTTTCTGTGATAAGTAAACCGTAGTGTGTGTGCATGTGTCTGCTGCAGAAGTTTCTAGTTAGAACAAGAGGCTGGAGTTTGGACCCTGATTTCTCCACCGTGGTCCACTACTGACTTATATGGTGGTGAAGACGAAATCAGTTAACTCTAGACTGTTGGGGTCTAGATTTTCAAAAAATGGCTAATTCTGTTAAGCAGGATGGCTAAATACTGTGGGCTTGGGAGGCTGCCATACAGAATCCATACCTCTTACCCCATGGTGCTTTTTCTTCTGTTTTCTTCACACCACCTTCTGGAAACCATTTCTGTTTTCAGTTCAGTCTTCTTTCATGTGTAAGTTTCTGTGTATGATTTTCTTTTCTTTCAAAGTAAAGAAAAAAAGTTTGTATTTAAGATTTAAGGTAAACATCTAGTCTCAATAAACTGACCTTGGATGAAATGTCTGAAGTCTAACAAATGGACTGTAAGTCCCCAGGGGAGAATGTGGTAAAGTTTAAATCGTGGATTTTCTGCAGCAATAATGGATTCTGGGAAAACCAGGACATGGCTTTTTTCATAAAATCAAAGGCACAAGAAGAAATGGCAGTGAAGTTTGTAAGTGGTGTGACTCAGGTACCTGAGTGTGGTTGTTCACAGCCTGGGTATTTATTGTGAGGAGGGGCTGGGAAAACCCTGCTCGATTTCTTTTGCTGTTTACAAAAGGAAAGTCTCCAGCTGCTCCTGTCAGCTCGGTGCCAGCTCTGCTCACTCTGTTTCAGGTTACAGACACGTGTACCTGGAAGGTATAGAAGAGGCTTCTATCTTTGTCCATGTGGCCATTAATGACATCTGTGGTAAGGTGAGTGCCTCTGGTGTGTGACACAGCCCATGCACCTACAAGAGCTGACAGCTTTTGCATCACAAAAGCCCAGTGGGTGAAGGTCCAAGCCAACATATTTGTTCACCTATAGTAAAATCCATCTCTGTGCTTGTCAGGGTAGCCCAAGATCTTTCTGAATATCCACGGAGATAAAGGCAAATTGTAGGGAAAGTTGTAAAAGAGATTCTTGCAGTGCCCTTTTGAGAAAGCCAGAGGGGAAAGGTTCTCTCATTGCAGCACACACACATTTACATAAAAAACTGTGGTTGTGTGCAATCCTGGAAGGGCACCTTGCTGAACCAAAGGATGCCCAGCTGAGCCCTCAGTGCTTGCTGCCTGCAAAGCTGATGCTGTAAAAGGCCCTGCCTGATGCTTTTGCATTTCAAATTTAATCAAAATCTTCAGGGTTCCTTGCTTTGGATTTTTTCCATTATAACACTTAAAATGCAGTGGAAAAGTGATGCCTATAATAGTTATTGGGTATATTTACACTCCTTGTCTGTTATTAAGAGTGTGTTTGCTTCACATGCAGGAATAAAAGGAGGGTCAGGGTGCCCTATCTAAATTCCCTTAGAAGTAAAGCCCTAACTTCAGACTTTTCCTAGGCCAGCTAAAAACGGGATAGCTTCTGTCCTCGCAGGGCACTGGATTCAGTGCCTTCTGTGGCACCGATCCCAGGGTGACAGCCCGAGCTGCACTATCGGCATCGCGGCAGTAGGAGGAGGCATCCGACAGCCCGGCAATTCCGAGCTCCTCGGGAGGGGAATTAAGGCAGATCTTTAAAAGGGGAGCCAGCTTTTTGTAGCTGTTAGATTTCCACCGCTGGTTAGTTAACTACGGCTTCCAAGTCACTGCTCTTGACAGCAGTGACAGTGCTCATAGTCTCTGAATGCTTTAAGTGTTTTTCACTGCGACCTTTGGCATTCTCTCTCTTCTAAGCCCTGATTTACCTCACCTTTCAGAATTATTTGCCTTATTGGCTTCTTCATGAGCAGCTGGCTTGTGGTAGTTAAAATTTGCAGTAGGGCAACCTGCCCGTTGAAACTTTAGCAGCTGTTTTGAGGACATTATTTTTTCTTGGTAGTGTTTTAAACCACTGGAGGGCCCTTGTATGTCACAGTGCCTCCTCCCTGTCCTTATCCTCTGCCTTCCAATCTACTGCACTGATTTGGTTTTTCGATTGCTTTATTCCCTTTTCATGTTCTAATAGAATCTCCTATTGCTTCTCATTATCACTGCAGTCTCTGGGTTAAGAAAGCTGGTGTTAAGCTGATGCTGTGCACTGACAATTAAAATATAAGGATTTGGAAGGAAAGCTTGTATGTGGTTGTGGGTTTTTAATTTTTAATAAAATTTACTGAAAATATGGTGTAAATATTACACAGCACTTTCTGGATTGGTCTCTCTGAATCACTTTCTGCTTTGATTTTCAGTTAACAGAGTTCTGTCCAAGCTAGAATTATTTCTCTTATTTCCTCTAATTATGGGGAGAAAAACCACTCCAGCTATCAGCTTGGTTTCATCCTTTATTAATCCAGAGACTCTAATGCAAACATTAACTTTTTGGGGCTTTTTTCTAAATGGAAATACTCCACCTGCTCAGTAGCTTGCTATTACTAAAACAGAGTCCTAGATTTTTTTCCCCCTTCACTTGTGTTTAACTGAAATCTCTTTCAGAATCCTCTTTTCCTGCAGAGGCTTTTCTGTGTTTCTGTCTCTCCTGTGGTCTGTTCATGTATTGCAGAATTTCTTGGGGTTTTCTAGATGTGCCTATCTCTGAGATCCTCCCTCACTGTTATTTTGCCTTTGCTCTGTCTGTTTGTGATTTCAGTGGGCTTCTCTATGTCAAAAAAAGTCTACTTTTAGAAGCAGAGCGTTTTTAGACGCCTTGAAGGTACCCCTCCTGTCTCAGGGAGGTGCAGTGACACCACCACACACCTGCATGCCTCTAATCGGTAGCTTCATTAGCATCTATGTTCCTTATTAGCATTTTCAAGCTCTCCAACCCATGGAACATGAATTGTGACGTTTGACTTGGTGGGTTCTGTTGGGTCATTGACAGCCAGAGAGCCCTCCCTGTGTGAAGCAGATCCAGGACAAAAGTCCCTCCATACCCTCCCTCTCCCACTTCTTCCAGTTTTTCCCTCTCCTGCCTTTTCTCTTGAGTGCAATAATTCAAACTCCTCCTTTCACATGGAAAAGATCAACAATGAATCGTTTGCTAAATTGTGGGAAAGCCTTCTGTGCTGTTTTTCAAGTCTCCTTTAGAGAATGAAGCAGCCCTGTAAGAGCTGGGCTGGAAGCTGAAAACACAATGTCCTGGATCTCCCTCAAAACTGCTCTCTTTTTTTTTTGTCCTTCTTTTAAAACTTTTTTTTTTCTCCTAAGTTAAGCAAATTTGCCTTTGGGTTCTTGAATCACTCCACTGATTCAAGCAATAGTGTCCAGCTTAACCAAGCTGCACCAAACAAGCCAGAATGACACCTGGGGCCCTGCACTGCGTGTCACCCATTCCATCAGTGCTTTCCTTTTCTTTTTGGTGGATATTATTTGTGTGTGTGTTTGTGTGACAATTTTTTCTGGGTTTTGCAAATATTTATATTGTCTGATTTTGAGAGCAATAAATTCGTGTACTTGCCAACTTGTCTCGGAGTAACCCAAACAGACTGTTCAATAGGACAGGAGGTTTACCAATATTTGAATTACAATTTCTTTGCTTTGTGTGGGGAAAAAAATCAATCCCCACCTTCTTTGTGTTATCCTAAGGGCCATTTTAGATCTCTTTTTAATCATGTCCTACTCTCACTGGAGATTGGCTTGAGGTAACTAAACTTCAGGCAATTATAAAAATAGTATTGTGGATACTGTCACTGGGCTTAGTGTCAGCCAAATAAACTTTGATCCCACGGGGCAGGTTGGGCAGGACACAATCAAAGCAGCTTTTAGCCCGGGCTCACTGTACATTGCAGCCAGTATCTGTCCATTAAGTCCTGCAAAGCAGAATGGGAAATGCAGGAGCATGCACTCGAATATTTATTTGGGGGTGAAAGACCATTTTAATTTAAATGAGACATTTCTGAGCCATTGTCTGGCACTGCAGAAATGTGACCTCACATGCCATCACAGGGCAAAAACTGAAGTGACAGCAAGTGCCAAGAGCCCTGGATGCTGATCAGGTTCAGTCACGGGGTTCTCACAATGCACTGCAACGACAGGCTGATGTTCCCTGGATTTATCCATTCTTTGTGCTACAGCTGCTGGAGAGGGTCTTCTCTAACTGGGAAACAAAGAGAACAAAGGAGGAGGAGCAGATCAGAAGGGAAATACCTTTCCTTGCTGCCAGTGGATTATGTGCACAGGGCTCTAAGTACTGAGCAAACCAACACTGCATCAGGCACTGGCCTGTTGCTTTAGAAGTTGGCAAGTACACCTGGAATGTTTACAGGAATGCTGAAACTGTTTCACTGAAATGTGAATCAGTTGTATGATGGTGGGAGATTTCTGATGGTGAATATATATGTTAATGCTTGAATAAATGCTGGAAAATATGAAGAACTGTATTATCACACTGACTAACTTCCCTTGTTTGTAGTGTGTTTCCTCAGTGATGAAAACACCCATGTCTTTGGATAAGTGTTGTATGGTAGGAAATTATCATAGAAATTGAAATATTCGATGATCATTTGTCTGCATATTGGTAACTGCTATTCATGACAGTGCTCAATTCAACTGAAGTGTAAATCTCCTTTAGACTGAAAAGATATTCTATCTTATGGACAGTGTTTATTTCCCAGCAGTTCCTAAAGAATGCATTTACAGCATGTAATTTAAATACATATGCTTTGGGTGAAACTGAAAAGCTTTTCAGCTTTCAGAATGAGATCCTTGTAGACAGAACTATTTCCTTTTTTTTTTTGCTTTGTGTTTTCAATATCTCTAATGTTTATGTAGATCTTGTAAGTAGCTACATCTTAGTAAGAGAATGACAAATACAGAGATAAGCGTGGCTGGAAAACTTTATCTGAAAACATAGCTAAGAATTAAAAAGAGATGAGATATTTTGCAAAGCTGCTGTTAGTGATTTTTCTCATTTTTCATCCCTGTCCTGTTTCTGGTTTAGTTCTCATGCTGACAGTAGGAATTTGGCAGGAGACTCTCTTTGTGAACGACCATTTGTTCATGAGTTCCTGTGCCCAAAGGAAGAGACTTGCATCTTCTGTTAAGGACTTTTTATAGATAATGTTTTGTATTTCTCTTCCAGGCCAAACAAGCTCTAGGTCTAAAAGGGCTGTTTCTCAGAAATCCAAAGCAGGCCTCTCTGGACAGTCATGCTGCTGGGCAGCTCCATCGCAAACATTCCTTTAGCAGCCACATCCTGAGACGGACAGCCAGTGCCCCCACCAAGAGCCAGAAGAAGAACAAGAAGGGCTTTCCTGAAATTGCTTTTGACACAAAAGACAACAACAGCTCTGAAGGGGCCGGGGAGGACCACGAAGTGGACGCTGCCTCCCAGCCTCGCTTTGTGCAAGAGCCAGAAAGTGCTCCTCTGTGCCCAGCTCCCCGGGACGGCGCCGGCGGGGAGGTGCCTGGCAAGGGGTTGAAAGGTAAGGCCCAAGGGTCTCCTAAGGCCCAGAGGCAGAGCTGTGCCCGGACTGGGGCCCTCAGTGAGCCCCTGCAGAGGGCACACCGGGTGCGGCTGCAGGAGCCCCCGGGCGAGAAGCCGAGCGTGTTCGCGCGCTGTGCCATCAGCAGCTCGGGCAGGATCGGAGTGGCCACCAACTGCATCAAGTGCATGATCGGCTCCAGGGAGAGCCCAGAGCTGGAGGGCCAGTGGAGTGAGCGTCCTGCCAGGCCTGCTGCCCACGAGCAGTGTGCCAGTGGCACTGGGGAGGAGAGGTTAGAGCTCAGGACCTGGGTTGTCAGAGCTCAGCCCAGGCCCCAGGCAGAGCTGCAGCCTTGCAGCAGCCCCGGAACTGCTGATGATCTAACAAGGAGCACCCAGTCTTTTGTGACCCCAGGGAAGAAAAATGGTGACTCTAAATGTCATGGAATAAAGGCTCATTCCCGGCAGCGGTGGCAGTGCCAGTCAGGTGGCAAGTATGGAAGCACTGTCAACTTGGTTGCAGCCAGCAATGGCTCTATATCCTCCAACTCCAGCAGTCTAGAAAGCCTTGGAAGCCCAGAGTTCCCCAAGCACTGGTCTGAACCTTCTCGAAGGCAAGTGGGCACCCTACAGAGGGAAATGAATGCCTTGTTCGTTCAAAAGTTGGAGGAAATTCGAAGTAAATCCCCTATATTCTTTACTGGTAAGACCAGATTTTCTTCACCCTTCCCCACTGTAGATCACATCATTGTCTCAGCTTCTGCGTAGCATCTTTACTTAGAAGCTCCTCTATGTTGTTTTGCTGTCAAGAGCTCTTTTTTTTTTTTTTTTTTGGCAATGACAGAAGAAAAAAAAAATCTGTATAAATATTTTTATTTTATTTTTTGTAGACGTGTCTGGTCTAGATTAGTCCTTTCCATGTCTAGTTAACCATCTGCAGTAGTAACACTTGGTAATCCATGAATGTTTGGGTTGTTTGTTCAGGGCTGTTTGTTTCCTTGGTTTTCCTAGTGAATGTGGTATGATACTAAGTAAATTTTAAGATCCAAACCAGAGCATTAAGTGAGATTGAATATGGAAAGCCCGTATCAACAAACAGTATTTTCATTTCTGTTTCACTGAGGGAAGATCACATCGAGGATGAGGACTAACATGCACTCTGCTAGAATAAAACCAGTTCCTTCCTCAAAGATCTTGCAAAAGTACTGCCATCAATTCAGGGATCACTGGGTGGAATTCTTTGCTCTGGGTTATTCAAGAGACCACATTTTATAAACACAGCAGCCCATTCTGGTCCTAGATGTGTAAGTTCCCAGTATGCAAACGTTTCCAGTGTTACCCAGATGCTCTGGCTGTGGCCTGAGGGCCCAGTTGCAGAGCACAGAGCAGCAGAGTGTGTGATCTGATGTTCCCTGACATCAGCCAGGCTGGGTCACTCTTGGCTTTTCCCACTGCAAAGCAAAATGTGTCCAGGTAGGGGAAAGCTGCTACAGCTGCAGCATTTTGTACTTGTTTCAAGGCAGCAATGGGCACATGGGCACTAGGATCAGGAACTGTAGGTTTATAAAGATGGAAAAGAGAAACAGAGGCAATCAAAGTATAAATTTTAATAAGGAAAATGGCGCTTTTTTTCCTGATTTGGCAGGAAGGGGAGAGAAGAGAAGAGATTTTGCAAAGAATTTTCTGTTTCATAGGATTGTAAAGAGGAAGTAAAGAAGTACAGCTTTTGGTTTTGACTGCAAGAGCTTCTCTTCAAATCCCTCCCCCTCGTGCTTAATTGTCTAAGGAATTTGGACAGTGGTGGTTACATTTTCAGGAACAGTGAAGTGACTTTGGTGCTTCCTAAGACCTAATTCTTTTTTTAGTAACAGGTTCTGACTGCCCGCCTTCTTTGAAAGCCTCATCCAGAAATTTAAGATATTTTATTTGTTTGGTTGATTTAATCTGGTTGGGTACCTACAGTTTTTCATCTACTCTTTTATACTTTTTTTTTTTAAAACATATTTTTCCATTATCTGCTTTGGGCTTTTAGGAAAATACCAGGACAATGGGAGGGGAGATGTTTGCCCGTTCCCGTGACTTGCAGTTAATCCAGGGCAGCAGAACTCTTTCTGTGCCTAAATTATTGGCATCAGGCTTTTCACAAGCTCCGAGTAGTGTGACACATGAAACCATTTCCCATTATCAGTGCCAGCTCCCCTGCCAGCCCCCCCAGTCACTAAACAAATATTGTGATATGCTTGAAATTTGATTAAATCCATCTGACTTCCCAAGCATGGAACCAGCAAACCCTCAAAGTGGTGCAGTGGTGCCTTGGCCTGGCTGCTGCTGGTGCAGTGACAGCCCCTCTGTTTGCACAAACAGCTCCCCTTCCCGTCCTGCAAGGCTGTGCCTTGGGCCAGGAAACCAAGGAAACAGCACTGGGAGTGGGGCTGCCCTTGGGAATTAATTGTGGGGATGGGAAGTGCCCCAAGGACAGGATGGGACAGGAAACTGTGCTCTCCACTTGTGCCTTTATGGCAACAGCACTACATTTTCCAGTGTTTTGCCTCCCCAGTTTGCCTCAGTCTGTGCTGATGGCCAAGCCTGGCTGGGGAAAAGGAGGCTGAGAGTCTGCTCAGCTCTGGGCTCTTCCTCACACTCCTGCACATACTGAGAATCTGGGAATGTTGGATTCTGCTCATGGGCACATATTCCTTCTTCCCTTCTAACACTCCCAACTACTGCAATACAGGCCAGGGAACAGCTGTTCCCTTTGCTGAGCTTCCTGTGGCTGTGCTGGGCTGGGAACCCTAGTACTTCCTGGGCATTTTTTGGTAGTGCAGGTGATTTATATCCATGGCATTAGGAGAGGGATTTGGAGAAGAGGAGGCCAACTTCCTCTGAGCAGCCTGGTTGAGTGGAAGGTGTCCTTGTCTGTGTAAGGGGGGGTGAAAGTAGATGGTTTTTAAGGTCCCTTCCAACCCAAACCATTCTGTGATTCCATGGTTCCAGTGGAGTGCATTTCATCAACAATAACAAAATTGCTTTTTACTTTTCTATATCAGAATAATGGACTCAATCCTGTCCATTTATGGATTTCATTGAGTGCTCTGGTTGGTCAGAAATTCTTAGGATCCTACAAACATGTGTGAATATTCCTGTATGTCTCCTTTCCATCCCTCAGCACTAATTTATCCTGTTATCTCACCTGCCTTCCCTACATTAACTGGATTTTTCCTCTGTTCTGTCCCATTATTCTACATGCACACTCTCTCTCTCTAGTTAAGAACTGAAAGGACAAGCAAGTCAAAGGTAACTGTCTGCTGAGTGTCCCTGATTCGAGCACCTTGTTGCCTGTACTCCTGGTTTTTGTTTGGTTTCTGCCCCATAATTACCTGCTCCTGTTTTCTGAAGGTTGTGGTCTGGCTCAGTGGTGCTTTGTTAGTTCTGGAATGCATGTCTGCACTGTGGTTTGGACATGGGGGAAATAGTCTTTTTGGCATGATTGCTTTGGCTTTTAGGGTGCAAGTTTTAAATATTGCAGGTGGATGGGGTATTTTTCCCAAGTAATTGGTGGCTGCAGTGATTTTCAGGCTTGGACTGTCAGCCTGGTGTTCATCAGCTGTCTGTCTGTGAAGTTTTTTGACAAAGAAATTACCAATTTATTTTTTTCTAGGAGAACAAAGGCTGTTTAAAGTTTATCTTTTGTTTTTAAAAGTCCCATTGCCAACATTCCACTGTATCATCCAGATCATTTGTAATCTGCTCCACGAGTCCTGGGCTGCTTCTGTTGTGAATAATTGGTCACTGGGATCATGTCTGCTCTTGGGCACTGCTGTTCTGATTACTGGACATGGGCTGGTTATGATCTCATAGACTGACCCATTCAAGGGCTGGAAAGAAGGGAAAGAGCAATTCCAGTGGTGCTGGATGGTGGAGGAGGGAAACTGAGTTTACAAAAAGGGACACAAAGCAAACAAATTGCTGGGTACTGCTGTTTCTTGATAAGAAAACCAGAACAGTCATATGGTGCTGTTGTGCATGGACTGAGATTTCTTGAAGCAACAGGGCTTTGGGCAGCTAAAACTGAACGAGCAGAAAATTTTGCTGCCTTTAGCCTGGTGTTTGAATTCATAAGGTATTTTAAGAATCATAATATACACAAGTAGTACCTTAAAACCAAACTGATAACACATCAAGAATAAATCTTAGCATAAACTGTAATTTGTAAGAGGCGATTAACCCTGTATCTCTGTTTTTCTTGTCTCTTTCCTTTCTTTCCATGTTTCCCAAGCAGATGTCTGCCATTTCTCCATGCAGAGGTCAGTCACTTCTTTATGCAGCCTAGAAACCATCACAGAGGAGCCTGTTCTTGCCAATGAAAACCATCACACCAGCCTTGTCTTCCCTCTGCCCGTTGCTCCCGACAGTGATTCCGAGGAAGGCTCTGGGTCTGATCACTCCACAGAAGCTCCATCAGAAGGAGGCAGCACGTCCCACCAGCCTCAAGAACCTCTGCAACAAAGAACAAATCTGGCTGCTGGAGGCCAAGTGCAGGTTGTGTCAGCTGCTCTTGGGACAAGTTTGGCAACCCAGGAAGATGAAAGGACAAGTGTGGCAGGACATCTCCTGGAAGGAAGTGGCTGGACACAGGTGTGCACTAAAGGGGAAGGTCAGGGTGGATTGGCAGCACATCCCCCAAAAGCCAGGCTGGGAGTGGCAGCAGATCACACTGCTGGCCAACCTGTTGGAAACTGCCAGGAGCAAACCCACCAACCAAGTCAGGTATTGACAGATGTGAAAAGCACCTCTGAATCCAAAGGGCAAAAACTGGGTGCAGCAGCTGCTGTACCACAGCAGAACAATGTGATTAACAGCACACAGGCAGATACCCTCCAGAGAGGCCGGGCTGCTCAGGCTCTGCCTGTCTCTGTTTCTCAGATGAGCTCTTACATGTTGGCAAGAAGGGCAAAGAGTGAAGGACTGAAGACATCGGACTCCTCAGCCTTAATCAAAATTCCCAGCAGCCTGTCTCCAGCAGCAGAAGTGTACTTTGATGCCACTGTCAACGACCGGATCTGGAGCAAGCTAGATTGCAGCAGTCACCGTGACAGCATGTCCTCCTCCTCCAGCATGTCCTCCAACGACACTGTGATAGATCTCTCCCTCCCCAATCTCGCCCGCAAGAGCCTCCCCGACCTCGGCATCCGCCAGGACAGCCTGGAGCCCCTGGCCATCAGGAAGGGAATGCGCCCACGCTCTGCCACCACGTGCAGCAACGAGATGCCAATGGTGAGCAAGAGCAAATCCAACCCCAACCTGAGGTCTGGCCAGCTGCCAGCAGATGAACTGTGCCCCCGTCCTCTTGCCAGAAGCCCTCAAGATGCTTTCTCGTCCATTCCGAGAAGGCACACCTGGAGCAGGCTGTACATGGAAAGCCTCAGACAGTCCTCTAACAGATCCAAAGCACTTGATACTGTTGGGAATAACCAGGCAAAATCCAAAAGCCTTGGAGACCTTACCTCTGATGACATCGTGTGCACTTTTGAGAGCAAATACCGCAGCATCAGCAGGAGTTTTGTCACCCGCTCCATGCGGGAGCAGCGCCGCTCCTCGGGCCTGAGGGCCCCGGCCAAACCCCGGGATGAGCTGACGGAGCAGCTGAGGAAGCTGACAGCCTTCCAGCAGGAGAACGATATCACTTCCCCCATCAGCGTGGAGCCCAGCGAGTCGGAGGAGGAAGGGGAGAGCGTGGGGCTCCTGCGCCGCTCGTCGTCGCGCAGCCAGAGCCGCGTGCGGTACATTGCCAACAGGGCCCGGCAGGCCCAGGAGAGGCAGCGGCTGCAGGGCCTGGGCCAGAGCCCCATCGAGGAGAGGGGGAACCCCGAGGGGGCCTGCAGTGTGGGCAGGCCAGTGTGCACGGACACGGCCGGGCCGGCCCTGCTCGGCGCCCCCGACAAGAACCAGAGCGACTGCGGGGCGGACACGGAGGTTTTCTTCACGCTGAAGCTGTGAGCTGGGGAGCACTGGGCAAGGCAATGTTTACATCCTGCCACAGCAAAACACGGCGACCAGAGAGGCTCAAAACTCCCTCCCATGGCCTGGTGCTTCCCGGCCTCCCCTTGAGTCCAAGGGTGCTCAATATCAGGACTCCAAAAGAGTAGATGAGGATTCTGTCTTTTAATTACACTTTTCCCAGCCTCCACCTTGGCCTCCTTTGCGTGTGACCACTTCTTGCATTTGCAGTTTGCTCTGTGCAAATCTCTTGGTCTTGACTAATTTCAGTAATTCTTCTTGCAATAAGTAAGCCTGATGTTTAATAGCTAAATGTGATGCTAATGACAGCTAAGGTACCTTTTGCTCTTACAAATTGTGGGTCCATGAAAGGAGGCTGGACTTAAAATCATGTTCCCTGCTTTGTTTTCTGGAAGAGGCCTCTGAGGGTGTCTTCTCTGGGAAACAGTCAAAATTGCAGTGGAATTAATAATGTAGTAGATGCAGTCCATCTTCCATCATGGAGCTGCTTATTTCAGTGAAAATCCATATTTTTCTCTTTGAAGAAGAGCTCTCTTGTTCCAAAGCAATGCTTTTTTTAATCCCAGCTTGTTTATATATATAAATAAATCTCTATATACACACTTGTGTGTATGCAAAGTTATGTCTGCACATGTATGTCCACATGCACACCCTGAAACTGAACTGTGACTGCTCCTTGTCTCAAGGCATTGTCTGAGGGAATGAGACAGGGGAGAGAAGGGAATGACTAAAACTAGACAGGAAATATCTCCTGGCTTGCCTTCAGAAATGGCTAAGAAGCATGCTAGTCTTCTCTTGAAACAGCACTGTCCCTTCTTATGGTATTTTAACAATGCTGCTGTACATAGCACTTTTGGGATGAATTTTACTATTTCTGTATTGCACTGCCATGCAAAATTTTCAATGATATGTTTAAAAAACAGAGAGATATTTAATTTTTTTAGATGGACATATTTAGAATTAAATAACAACCTAAACAGAGTAATAATTTTTCCTCCCCAGATTTTTTTTACCTTTTATTTTTAGGGATGTTGTCATGTCCCCTCCCCCCAGTTATGTTGTCATTTATTAGAGATGTACATTTTATCAGTGATGGAGAGGAATGTTTACTGAGATACATTTAAAGAGAAACAGAGGTTTAATTTTATTTCAGGCTGCATAGAGTCCCTATTATTGAGAGGATATTTTGCCTTTGTAATGATTCTTTTGTGTATATTGCAAAATCTAAAGATTTGTTTGTAAAACCACCTTACACTACTAAAATAAACATATTTAACCTTCCAGCTGTTGACTCTTTAGCCGTAACAAAACACTGTGGTTTGTGATACACAAACATGCTTAATTCTCTCTGCTTTGTTCCAAAACTTCCTTTGTGGGTAACATTTAATTTTACTCCTTTTCAGAGTGGTAGCCAGTTCAGATCCAGCTCAGATTTTCTCAGGTCCATGTGCAGGTATTGGCAGAGACTGACATTCTGTTGTGTGAGACACAGCACAAGGGTTGAAGTCTCTGAAGATGAAAGTTCCAGGAGGAACTTTAGTTTAGTTTAGTAGCCAAACAGGGAATCCAAGGGGCTGATGGATTCTGGTACAGCTGTACAAGTAACACAGATGGCCCTGTTTCATCACTCAGGTCATTTAAAATCTGGCTGAAAATGCTGCAGCAAAGTTTTGCTTTTCACCTGCAATGTTCAAAAGTCACTTCTGTTCCTGCCTCAGTGAAGTTCCTGAGTTCACACTCCTCCTGGAAGGGTTGTCACCTCTTGTGGAGGCTCAAAAGGAGTTCTTTGTTCTAACTTTAGTATCATTTGGCCACAAGCATTTAAACTCTGACATATCAAAACAGAAGGTAACTGTAGTTGGTACCTAATTGATGTGGAAAAGTGGCTCTGATTAATTAAACTTTCTCAAATGGTCCTCAGCAAGATTTGTTTTAAAATATTCCCTCCATTTTCCACCCTGGCTCAGCTCTTCATTGCAGGATTGAGATGACAGGCCCTTGAGGTTTGTGCAGTAAAGGTTTGGAACATGCACTGAAGTGACCCCACAGTATCACTGCAGTCTCTGAAGGAAAAGAGGTAAATGTGCAGCACAATGTGTGATCTGCCAAGATGAGTCTTAACACACAGCAAACTTCATCAGCATTCTCTAGACAAAAAGCCACTCTTGTAATACTTCAGCTTTGGGCTGAAAAGCTGCAGGGAGTTGCTGCTTTTTTGACTTTAATGTCAAGTACATGCAACTCAACAGCTTTAGAAAGCTAATGTTTAAAAGGCCTGTTTGTGTTTTCTCAAAAGACCAAGTTCCACAATCAGATTATTTTGATCTTTAATTTATTAAGCACTACTTGTTAAATTAATGCTCCTCCCAGGAGGCAGCATCATGTACAACTTCAAAACATGTGTCTTTGTCCAGATTTTTAGCAGTGTCTGGATGTAACTTGCCAGGGTCCTCTTGTTTCCAAATTAATAGTTACCACCTTTACAGCTTGTTTTGTGGTACTACATAACACAGTCGTGTGTCTGTTTATTCCTGTGAATGGAATTTATTCCATGGTACCTACACTGCTGAGGCAGCAGAAGGTCACTGAGCAGTTTTGCTCTTCATTCATCTGCTCTTCCTGTGAGGCCTCGACTCTTGTATGTGTTTTTCAGTCCATTAAACTGTAAGATCAGAAACCCAAGGTTTCCAAATGACAAGCAGGGGGCTGGACATGGGATTTATGGTCTCTATTGCTCCACCCTAGGGCTTAAAAACACTGCTAATGAACATTGGATTGTGTCATTCACAACTGACTTCGGCTGTGCTGAGATGCCCTCAGCTGCTTGTGGTTGGGCTTCACCCTCCTGTGCTTCCAGCTGCACTCACACCCCATGATGTGCATCTTCTGAAAGCCTAGAAATCGTTCATGAAGAGCAGCTGGAAACCTCAGCTCCTCTGGTTTTTGCTAACCCGGCCCTCCCTGCAGCCCTTTGCCAGAGTCTCTGGGGCAGAGCCCTCAGGTGAGAAAGTGAGAACAAGAGTTGATGTGTTTAGGAATGACCTGGCACAGCAGAATCAGACACTTGAAAGCATCTCACTTTGGAAGTGAAAGCAGGAATTTCACCTCTGTACCTGTGTTTTGAACAGAACTGTACAAACTAGAGAGGAGTTAATGCTTTTCCTTGGAGCCCAGGCCTTCGTTTGGCTGTCTAGGCATGGCAAGGAATTACCAGACACAGGTAATAGTTTGGGGGGGTGTGTTACACGTGAGCCCCCAGCTGCTCCGAGGTGCTGAGTGGCTCAGACTATCCACAGGCAGCAGAGCTGGGCACAGCTCCACAGGACACTGTACCAAAGAGAGTTTACAGGACTGGCTGGCTGATCCTTCTGGGCTCCTTCCAAGCTGGAATATTCCACGACTTTTTCTTCCACACCTTGTCCTTTGCTTTGTCCTCTTTCCCAGTCCCCAGGTGCCTGCCCCCTCAGGCTGGGCTGCACAGAACTTGTGCAGAAGCCACTCCACACCTTGTCCTTTGCTGGTTGTAGCCTCGCTCCTCTTTCCCACAGCCCAGGTGCCCCCCCGCCCCAGGCTGGGCTGGCAGAGAAGTTGTGCAGAAGCCACTCCTCCTCCCCCAGATATTTAAGGCGGCCCCGGATGCCGGGGAGCCTGAAGTCACTCCGTGCCTGGGCACTGAGCTGCTCCTGCACAAACCCGAGGGGCCAAAGGAGTCGCTGTAAGTGAGAAACTGCTTCCAAACTGCTCTTGTTCCTCTGGCAGGGGTCAGACCCGGTGGCTGAAGGGTGTCCACCCCTCCCACTCCTGCTCTGCTCCTGCTGCCTTCCTTCAGCTCTGCTCTCGGCAGGAATGGGTTGAATTTTGAGCGACTGAGACCCCGAGGAGGGAGAGCTGACTCCAGCAAAGTAACTTTTAAAATCCTTTGGCTGGTTTTGCTGTAGAGGATGAGAAAGGTTTGTGCCTGCTCAGGTGGTGAGTGGATGTGGCAGTGGTTCAGGTGAGCAGTGGCCAAGGAACTCTTTACACACTGGGAGCAAATTAAACCCCTCTGCCCTCCCGTTATTCTCTCTAACTGATTCTGTTTGTTAAATGGCTTTGGTACTAAATTAGAGCTAGGGATGTGCATTAGCCTTTGCAAAAAAATTTCTTTACAGGTTTACCCTCTATTTGTTCCTTTAGATAATCAGCAGCTCTTTCTTTTCAAGGTGATGCCAGCAATGTTTTACCAGCTCTGATTAATTTCTCCTTTTTGAAGGAGGCCACTTGGAATAAAGATGATTTTGTAGAATGTACCAAATTGAAAGGAAAAAGGAGCAGTAATTTACAGGTTAAATCCACCAGGAAAAATGCAGGTCCTCCCTGGCTCAGCCTGAAGATGCTGCTACATTTCCTTTCCGTGCCCTGATGGGTGATGAACCTGCTCAGTTCTTGTGCTGCTCTGGCAACAGCTACAGACAGCAACCACCTGCTCTGTATTCTGCAACTACTTTTCAGAAAACGTTGGCTGATCCACAGCTCCTTTCCTTTGGTCCTTTCACAAAATATTCACATTTGGAAATATTTTTTTAATGGCAACAACAACAAAATCAGCATTTAAATTTAACCCGGAAAGAATCTTCTGTGTAGGTTTTATTAATTTCTCCCATTGGGTGAAAAATGCAGAGAAAATGAAGGAAAGCACTGAGCTGTAATGTCAAGAGTTTTCACAGGAGTGCAGGTTTGGGAAAACTTCCTAAAAGCTGATGGGGTAAGGTAAGTGAAGCCAGTGCTTCCTGTAGGATATTTTTTGCCTATACACCCTCATAAATGCTAAGTTTTTTGGGGCATTTTTAATTTGTTTCTTAACAGTTTCTGGGGTGATGGTGTCCTGAACCTTGTTTGACACTGACAAATACAACTGAAAATACTGCAGCAGCCTGAGGCTCAGTACAACTGCCACCGATTGCTTTGCTCATTCTGTTGCTGATTTACAATGCACAGTTACTTGAAGCCGTGCAGAAATTTTGTTACAAAGTTTGAAATTTTTTTAAAACAAGTGAATCAAAGGGTCTGATTTAACCCAGCAATGAGCAGCTGTAGAACCAGCTTTAACTGCTTGCCTTTCACCTCCAGCAGGAAGGTTCCTTTAGACAGTAGAGATTTCTGCTCCGATGGACAAAGGTCTTTGCTTCACGGTCTGGGTGATCACAACCCTTCTGCTCCTGAGGGAATCGAGCCAGGCAGGTGAGGAAAACAATCCAGAGGTGTTGGAAGCATTCACATCTGGTTTAGTTCTTCTTTAGAGTGTTAATCCTCCCAGTCTTTAACTGCTGGTGCTTGCAGGATTTTGCCTTAAACTAGGAATTTGCTTTCAAATTGGTCATTAAGAGATCCCCAGGGCTCCCCCTGTGACTGTGACTTTACCACCTTATTTGCTGCAGTTGAAAACCAGGACACAGAGACCAGGGAAGATGAAAAGGCCTCGAAAGAGGGTGGTTGGGTTCCCTGAACACCGTTATTGTGGTTAAACTGCACTTTTTGAGTCTATTGTCCCTTGAATTGCAGGGATTCTGAGGATGGGGACAAAACCGAGTGCTCCAGGCTTTTCCCAGGAGGGAAGCAGGATCCATCTCCCTTGGGGAGGCTGGGCAGGCTCAGAGTACAAGGGACAAGGAGATTTTTTTTGCCACCAGTTGTTTCCTGCAGCCTGTGGGCAGCAGGAGTGGAGGGATGAGCCTCTTCTCTTTGTCTTTGCCTCTCCCAGTGAGGCCTTGGCTGCTGGGAAGTGTCAGTGCCACCAACTCGGGGTTGGTGCTGCACTTTGGTCCCTCCTGGGCCTTTCAGGTCTCACAAAGGGGCTTTGAACAGCTGCACCCAGGGCGGCCCTGGGGGAGCTGGAGCCTCAGAACACACTGTCTGCTTCCAAGAAACCCCACAGGTCTTCAGAAAGGGGCCTCCAAAAGCTGTTACTGGCTTTAATGAGCTTCTAAAGGGAGACAAGAGAACTCCTTTGTGAAGATTTCCAGCTCCCATGGAGAACTGTGGTGGAGAGGGAAAAAACAGGTTTTGTTTTGCAATAATGTGGAGTTCAGCACAAGGCCAGAAAATGCAAATCCAAAGGAGGAATAACAAATGCATAGTGAATGAATATGCTGTTATATTTAATGAACAACTCACAGCTTTTGCTTGAAAGAGTGAAAACACCATTTTTTTTTATCTTGAGTGATGTTTGGCTTTTGCACTGTGAATTCTTTGAGTCCAAGGAGCAATGATAAGCATATTCTAGAAAAATCATCCTGGGCATGATTAATGAGCCATATATTGACAAAATTATGGTTTTAATTGTGCATCTCAGATGCAGAACCTGTCACTAGTAGGGGAAGGGAAGAATAAGAAAACCCAACGTCTTGGGACTGAATGGTGAGGAGCTTTTGGCTGTTCCCAGGGCTTTTCCTCAGGAATGGGGGGAAATGTTGGTTGTGTGAGAGCTGGTGTTGCCCCTCCTCAGGGAGGGCCATAGGGAAAGATCAGATTGTGCAGGATCCATTCCCCCGTGGGTGGGTGACAACAACTGGAACCTCCTGCAGCCCCACTGTGGCTGTTCTGGCTCTGCTTCCCCTTGGTGCTGTGAGTCAAGAGTTCTGTTTATGTAAGTGCACTATGAAATGAGGGTATGAAATGTCCTTTGTAGCTGCAAATATCAGCCTTGCAGGAATCTGATTTTGTTGTTGTATTTTTCCAGGAACTGGGAGGAATGATGATGCTGTGAGTAAGGTATGTTCAAGTTCATTGGTGCAGAGCTACTAATGAAGGCATGGGTACCAAAAGTCTTACATTTAAATTCAAGAATAGATGTGGTCATAGTGTGCAAGGATTTTAATGTGGGAAGAGTCATTCTTTTAAATACACTGTTCATGGCTATGGGGGTTTTTTTGCATCTTGAATTCAGTGTTCCACACAGGAGTGAATCCGTGTTTCCTCTCCTCCTTCTCAGGTTTCCTGCTGTTCGGTGTCTCCTGGATTTGCTCTCTAATGAGACCTTAATTGGCTGCTGACTCTTTTGTCTGCAACATGAATTGATCTCTTGGGAAGGCTGTACCACTCTCTGAAGAATTGTGACAACATTTAAAGTGATTTTTATTCGGACCAGGCAATAAAGTGAAAGGCCTGTGATGTGTTGATGAGTTAGGGAGCAGTGGTGTGAGGTCACTGCAGCTCACAGGGGCAGGTTTAGAGCTGCTTTAACACCCCTAAATTTATAACACACCCCCCAACCCCCCAGGATATAAATGAAGCCCCAGCCTGGGGGGGGCCTTGAAAATCCAACTGTTCTTCATTTTTTGATCTGCAGGGCACTGACTCAAGGGCAGCAGATGAGAGTCTTCCAACCCTGACTGTCACAACGATCCTGGTAAGGCAGTGACACTGTTCCTCACAGTGTTTGGGAGCTGGCTCAGGGTGTGGAGGTGCAAACTATCTGCAGTTGGCAGTGGGGGAATTGAGGGCTGTGGGAACCAGCCTGGCCTGGGCACACAGTTGTGTCACTGCTCTCCAGGCCTGTCCCTCTGCTGAGCCACAGCTGAGCTTGGCAGTTACCTGTGTGTTGTTTCTGTGCTGCAGGAGGAATAATGTAAAGCTCACAAAGTGCAGGGACACAGACTGTAAACCCCCCAAATACATTGCCTTGTGCTCCGGCCGAGGAGGACCCGCAGAAGAAGCTGCAGCAGTGAATTTTGTGATGTCAGGCCCTGCCCAGCCTGTGCCCCTCACCTGAGGCTCTCATGGGCCAAATGAAAGAGCTTTTGGCTTTTAGACTGAGAATTCCACTTTCCTGTGTGGGACCCGTGGCTTGCAGAGAGCAGCCGCCCCTCCGTGGGGGCGCATGACTCGGGGAATGTGTCAGTGTGGCCGCGCAGGGAGGGCCCGGGGAGGCTGAGCCGTGTGTCCCCCCTGCACAGGAGGATCCCTACGTGATGGTGAGGGGTGCCGAGCTGGAGGGGTATTGCATGGACCTGCTGAGGGCCCTGGCGGGGATGCTGCGCTTCCAGTACCGCGTGAAGGTGGTGGGGGACGGACAGTACGGGGCCGTGGCTGCCAGCGGGAACTGGAGCGGCATGATCGGGGAGATCCTGAGGAAGGTAACGGGCAGCCCCTGCCCCTGAGCAGCTGCAGGGGGACACGGCAGGGGGAGCAGCTCCTCAGTCCGCTCAGGGGCCGAGGGACTCGGAGTGTTCCTGCCCGTTGTGCAGGAACGACGAGCAGCACAGTTGGCTTTGGCCCCTGGGAACTGAGGCACAGCGGCCACAGCAGGAAATCGCTGCTACACCGAGTCCCAGTGCAGCATTTGTCTGCCTCAGGCTGCCCAGTGTTCCTCTGCAGTCTGAGACTCTTCAGGCATCTGGGCAAAGCTTACCTTGGCCTTCATCACAGCCTGAGACTTGACCCTTGTGGAATGGCAGTGCCTCAGGCTCGTTGAGGAATGACTGAATGCACACGTGAGCCCATCAGGGCCCATTCCCTGTGGCATCTCTGGTGGTTGTCATCTGTGGGTAACATTTAAGTTCAGCTTCTGTGCCCCTCTGAACTCAGTGTGTGCCCAGCTCTGAGGGATGTAGATGCTGCAGCCAGAGACAGGAACATGTGCAAACCCAGCGTGGTTGGTGTGCTCAGCTCAGCTCGTGAGTGTGGTGCTGCAGTAGGAAACCAGGAGCCCCAGATCCCAACCAGCACCCACTGTGAGTGATGCCAACTGGAAACCCGCCCTGTTCCTTGGGGCTCACATTCCGAGGTGTCGCTGCCTGACAGGGAGAAGTGCTTTGCCATGTCAATACCTGCCCCCTCAGCCAGGGAAGCACCTGTGGGAGGGGCAGGACGGGTCACCAGGCTGGAGGGTTGATTATCCCTTCTCTCCTCTCGCAGGAAGCCGACATTGCCGTGGCTCCGCTGACAGTCACCTCAGCCAGGGAAGAGGTGGTGTCCTTCACCACACCCTTCCTGCAGACTGGGATTGGAATCTTGCTTCGGAAGGACACGGTCTCTCAGGAGATGTCTTTCTTCCACTTCCTGTCTCCTTTCAGTAAGGAGACCTGGACAGGCCTTTTATTTGCTTATCTGCTGACGTGCTTCTGCCTCTTTCTTGTCGCCAGGTATAAATGAAGTCGTTCACAGATTTTGTTCAAGTCAGCTGCTTTCTCAGCTATGAAGAGATTAGTTTTTAATGAAGTACCAGGGAGCGTTTTGCCTTGAGAACAGAACCTTCTGTATAGGTCTAGTACCAGGTCTAAGAAAGCTTAAGACCTGTCAGATTAAGCCCCAGGAGGAACGTGCATTATTTATATTTTTCCTGAGTGTCTGGTGTTATCCTGTCATTTCCCTACAGACTGAGCCCCTGTGAATGGAATGAGCCAAAGAGTGAAGAGAACCACTTCACCTTCCTAAACAGCCTCTGGTTTGGAGCAGGAGCACTGGCCCTGCAAGGTGAGCTGGGAGGGTGCAGTGCAGCAGCTCTGGGAGCAGTGAGGGTTTGAAGCTGATGGTGTATCCAGCTCCCTCGGTGACACTGCTGTGCTGTGCTCCTGGGGGAAAAGGGGTCCCCACAGGGACACCTGGAGCACTAAAGCTCCCAGTGTGGGGAGGTGATTGCAGACCTGTTGGGACTGTACAGGTGGCTGCCTCCAGTTGGGGAATGTGTGTTCTCAGCTGGAACAACCGCTCTGGGCAATGCCAGGCTGGCCACGGCTCTGGCGCTGTGCAGTTGAGTTTGTTGGGCAGGTGCTGCAGCTTGGCCTCTATTTCCAGGGCAGTCTCTCAGGTTCCTGGTGTGTCTCTCCACGCAGGTGTCACCCCCCGGCCCCAGGCGCTCTCGGTGCGTGTTATCGCCGTGGTCTGGTGGCTCTTCACCCTGGCCCTGCTCGCCGCCTACATCGCCAACTTCACGGCCCTGCTGAGCTCCGGCAGCGAGCAGCTCCCCATCCAGACCTTCGAGGACCTGGTGAAGCAAAGGAACCTGGAGTTTGGGACTCTGGAGGGCTCCTCTACCTTCTACTTCTTCAAGGTGCAGAGAATGTCATTGTGCACATACCTGGGGGCTGCAGCTCCTGCCTTAGAACACCCCCATCATTGAAAGGGGAACAGTTTTTCTTGTGTGTGTTCTCCTTTAGGAAGTGCCTCTGCCCTCCAGGGGCTGTCCCTGTGTACCTGGAGCAGGAGGTGCTGTCAGGGACACTCGTACCCCTGTAGAGACAATCTTTGCTCACTGGGGTTCACAGAGGGCTCGAGGGGGGCAATGCTTTAAGTGCTCTTGTGCTCCAAAGTGTTTGGCCACCCTTGCACCGATGTGTGTTTTTCTTGGATGATGGTTTCACACTTCAGTTTGACACTTGGATTCTTGGGCTGCAGAACTCCAAGAATCCCATCCACCAGATGATCTATGAGTACATGGAGAAGAGGAGGGAGCACGTTTTGGTCAAGACCTACCAGGAGGCCGTTCAGAGGGTCATGGAGTCCAACTACGCCTTCATCGGGGAGTCCATCTCGCAGGACCTGGCGGCCGCCCGGCACTGCAACCTCATCAGGGCCCCCGAGGTCATCGGGGCCCGAGGCTTCGGCATCGCCACCACCCAGGGTCAGTCCCGCTGCACAGCCCCCCCGGAGGATGAGCACAGACACTGCGTGGCAGGGTCACGCTGCGGGGAGTTACCACCGCACTGACTCCGAAGTGTAATATGCCAATACTCCATCTCCCAGGGCTGTCCTTGGCTCCTGGGGGTGTGTTTGGGTTTTGCCTCGGTCCCAGGAATGCGGGTCCCCTGCCACAGTGAGCAGGAGGCAGTTTGTTCTTGTGGGGCTCAACTGCTTGTAGTTCCCCGAGTGCCTTCTCCGTGTCCTTGTCCCCCAGGTCTTCCCGCACCTCTGTGCACAGGGCAGGAGGGTTTAGTTCAGGGACCACCTGAACATCGGGGTCGGCACCTGCTGCCCCCTCTGGGGGTGGAGCAGCAGCACCAGCAGTGCCGGGAGCTCTCCCATCCTCCCCTCTCTCCCTCTCCTGCCTCCAGCCTCCCCCTGGACCAAGCCCCTCTCCATCGCCGTCCTCAAGCTGCGCGAGCGGGGCGACCTCGACTACCTGCGGAACAAGTGGTGGGAGAGCAGCTGCCTCCGGCAGAGCCGGGACCGCTGGAGGCCCCTGGAGCCGCCGGCGCTGGGGGGGCTCTTCCTGGCCCTGGGCATCGGCCTCGCCCTGGGTGTCATCGCGGCCGTGGCCGAGCTGTCCCACAGCAGCCGCCAGGCGGCCGGGCACGCCAAGGTGGGTGAGGGGCCTGCCCTGCCTCCCTGCGCTGCTGCAGCCAGTCCTGCTCCTGCTGGGGGGCAGGAGGGAGCCGGGCTCTGTGTCCTTAAAGCATCAGAACGGCACAGCTTGGGCTCTGCGATTGTTACGCTGTCCCACAAAGCTGTAAGAAAAGAACCTCCCTCCCCACCAAAAAAATACTAAGTAGAAACCTTTGCTGTACTCCCCGAAGAGCCAAGCTCATTCCGGTATGCTGGGTGTTACAGAGGACAGGAAATGATCAATAACAAGTTTATTCTCACTTATGGCTGTTCTTAAGTCAGTTGACAAGCAGGAAAAAACACGTAATGAAACTGCACCTTGTTCCTGTTCTCCACCCGTGCCAAGGGATGGGCTGTGCACAGGGCAAAGGGGGATCCCACTGCCCAGAACAGCCCACCCACCCCCCTCTCTCCCCCGTTCTGTTTTTCAGAAATCTTGTTGCTCTGTTTTCATAGAAGAAATCTGCACTCGTCTCCGTGTAAAGGAGAGCACCAGACCAAGCCAGGAGCCGTCAGGGAAGGCAAACGCTTAAGGATGTGTCGCTTGAGGAATGGCCTGTGTTAGGGTTGTACCATGTACACGTCCTAGGAGCTGTATCAATGTAGAAAGGTGTTTTTCTGCTAGTCTAGAGTGTTACTTTTCTAATTACAGAGTGGTGATGGAGCTGGGTACAGAAGGAAATTAAGTGTCTTGGAAGAATTTAAATTGCTAAGGGATAGAGTGGAACTGTGACAAGGGAGGGAAGGGCCTGATAAAATGGAACTGAGCTGCTGAGATGGTGGATCCATGTTTAGATTAGAAGTTTACCCTGTAAGTCCATGAATGGCTGTAGGAGTAAGTGACTGGGGACAGGTTAACGTGAAGCCTCTGCTACTAATGACTGTGTGAGGTACAATCTTGGAACATTAAAGCTCTTGTCTGTTGTGATCAGGACCAACAGCTTAAGCATTTCAGCTATAAATAGCCTGTGTCCTCCCCTCTCTGGGCAGCAGATGTTGGTCACTGGGAAGGTGGGTTCTGAATCAGAACTGACAGTGCTGTTGTGTTACCCCAAACAGGCCCCCCCTGCACCCCAAACCCGGGAAGGGGAGCTGCTGCCACTAAGGAACCACTGCAGATAAATAAAGTCAGATGTAGGCTTGTCCTTTGTCTCTTCCCTGCACAGGATTAAGGGTCACTGTTGGGTGACAGAGACTGTTTTGTTCCAGTTAACCAAGTATTGGGGATGAAGGTTGACAGTGGAAATCCAACAGCACTAGAGCAGGGACTCTCCACCTGCTGATGGGAAAAAACAGGGGGGGGGACTGGGAGTTCCAACTGTTGGGAAATCAGGGCTGGTTGTTATCCCAGCCCACGACAGCTCCAGCTCAGACACAGCCTGAGCAACATCTGTGGGTGAGAAGGTGGATCAGTCCTTCCCTCAACTGAGCTGCACAGAGCAGGAGAGATTTAGGTAAGTTGAAAAGCTGAAAATGCCATGTCAGGTTCACTTAGCACTTAAAAACTATTTGGTACGTGCCATGTCACTGCTGGCAGAGTAGGCAGAGATGTATAAAAAAGGTTTCATTGACATTTAAATATATTTCTATATGAATGTCTCACAGAACAAAAAAATAAAGTCTTTTCATCACAAATACTGCAGCATTAAAATAAACACTTACCAAAATAAACAATGAGTGATATACATATATATATATTTGAGTGTGTAGACTATAGAGTGAATCATATTGTTGCTTTTTAAGTCACAAAAGCACAATATAAATACGGAATTTCCTGTGACCTCTTTTCCCTGTTGTAATAAAAATACATTCTTTACAGTTAAAGTAAAACTAGTGCAAGTCCGTCCGTGCCCGGCCCCGCCCCGTCATTGACACGGCACCTCGTACTTGAAGATCACACTGAAGATCTTGCCCCCGAGGCGGTCGGCGAGCCATGAATTCTTGATCACGGCCAGTTTGAGGCTCTCACACCTCAGGGCAGCGTAGTAGTTGGTGTGGATGGCCCTGCCCATGCCCTCGATCACCACCAGGTCCGTCTGCCGCTCCCGCACCAGCACTGCCAGCCCCTGGTCCAGGCGGCTGCAACACAAGGCAGGGCAGGGGCAGGGTCAGGGCACCTGCAGCTTCAGCAGGGGCTGCTCAACACAGAGCAGGGCACCTTCACCCACCCCTTTCCCCTGCATCCACATCTCCCTCTTCATCGGGGCTGCTCAATGCAGGGCAGGACAGGGCACCTTTACCTGTACCTTCCCCTGCACCCTCACCTTCACCAAGGGCTGCTCAACACAGGGAGGGTCTGGGCACTGACACCTGCCCCTTTCCCCTGCACCCTCACCTTCCCCTGCACCTGCATCTCCATCTTCAGCAGGGGCTGCTCAACGCAGGGAAGACACACCCTCACCTTCCCCCCCCAGAGCTGCAAACCAGGGGCTGCTCCAAGGCCTCCCCCACACACAGAGTGTGGGAGGTGGGACTGGGGATGGAGTTATTGATGCCCATAACAGGGTCACTTCAAATCAAAGGAAATTGATGGAAGCCTTGTTTTAACGCTTCAGTAAGTGTGCCAAAATTGGGAGTTTCTAGAACACCCAGACAAGTTCTGTCACCAGTAGACAAATTAAATGTAAATAGGTTAAACAATGTGAAATGCTGCAGGATCTGACACCAGCCATAACCTGAGCAGCTGCTGAGGGACCTGACAATGAACACAGGCACCTCAATAACCCATCAGGCCAACACCCCTTAAGGCCTAATCAGTGCGAGTTTGTAAATCCACACTGAGCAACTCCTGATGGGTGTGCACAAGTGATTCCCCTAAGGAAAGGTGGCTGGGATGCTCCAGAGCCAACTCCCTGACCATCCTGCAGCTGAGGCAGACAAACAACAAAGTGGTACTTTGCCCACATACCTCAGATCCAGGCATGGAGAACTGGAGCCCGTCTGAACCAAGAGGAGCTTCTCATCCCTCAGTGCAGATCTGTAGGTAAAACAAAGACAAAAACATTACCCAGCTCCTTCAGCAGGGCCCTGCACATCTGGGAATAAACCAGACAAGCAGGAATATCAAAGTCTCTTTTGCAAAAGCTTCCTTTCCTACTGGGATTTCACTGGGAAAAACAATGTCTCCTTTAGCACAAGGATAATTCAGTGAGCCCTGTATCCTCTCCTGGGGACACTCTGTGTGTGACATGGATGGATTTGCCTCTTATTAACATAGAAAAATTCTGGCTAAGTAGCTTGAGTGCTTGTCAGGGAAGACACAGACAAGAAAAGCAATGATGGGTGTTCCAGAAAGATCCAATTTCTAAACTCCTCTACCTTAACAAAAGTAAATATTCTGCTTCTGGCTTGATGTGCAGGCTGCAGATTTTAGCCCTTACAAATCCCAGTTCAGCATGGTCTAAGTGTGTCTGCCCTGAGCCCAGTGGGACCCCAGTCCCTGCTTACTGGATCACTGGGTCCATGGCCGCGATGCGCTCGGTCACGATCAGGGACTCGCTGTAGGTGACGTCGTTGAGGGCAGGGCCAGAGTTACAAGCCAAAATCACCTGAGGGGAAGGTAGCAGCAGAGTTCACACAGTGAGCCTTTGGAGTTGCAGGGGTTTGGACCGTTCCCAGCTTGGCACACAAGAGCCAATCTGAAGTGTCCTGCTGGAAGGCAGTGCCACCCTGCAGCAGTTACCAAAGCTCCGCTGCACAGGAATCCCCGAGGAAAAGCACTTACCTCTGTCCCTCTAGAAAGGAGCTCTCGGACAAAAGGAAAGACTCCTAAAATTATGTCTATTCCACTGTTATCTGCGAAAATTAAGGCACATTTATGAGGGGGACCCTCCTGCAAGAGAAAACCAATGCATTCAGGATTGAGCACAAGTCACTTGAGGGAACAGTTTGTTATTTACCACTCCTCCTCTAAGACCCCACGCTTACACCCTCAAATGCTGGAGCCTTTGGGTCTCTGCAGCAGCAAACTCCCAGCACAGACCTGTGACAACCAGGGGGAATTGGGTTCCCTGATGGTGTCTTTGCACAGGTGTCTAAAACAGCCTGAGTTCCTTTGCTGTGTTTGAGACAGGGCTCTCAAACTCCAGCAATAAAACCTCCACCTGCCAATCCGAGCCAGGCCTAACCCCAGGTCAGGAGAACCCCACTCTGCACAGGGCAGCAGCTGCCGTGAGCGCGCTGGGTGTCAGGTGGACCTACCTTGGGTGTTTAAAGCCAGCCTGGTGCTGGCTGAACAGGATTCCCTTCTGCCAGGAAAGGGCAGGATGGACTGCTGGGGGCAGTGACATCCTAAAATGAAAAGATATTGCCTACTCTCCATTAACCTCTTAATTCGTTCTCAATCTGATGTTATGAAACTTAGTTCACACCACCAGAAGTGAAAAACATTTAATTCCTAATTAAACACTGACAGGACAGTGCTTGAAGTTCCTTAATTATCCCCATTATACTAGATCAGCAAATACTTTGTTTTAGGATGTAACACGTGATGATTTGCCATAGTCAGCTCAGCCCAAACCTTTCGGCTGCCATTTCCAACAGAGAGATTTACACAAAGACTAAAAAAGCTTTTCAATTAACCTTAATTTAGCAGTAATAAAAATCGCATGGGGGGAAAAAGCTTTGCTAATTCTTAAGTCAATTGCTTCCAGCAAGCTCCTACAGGTTGGCTACTCAGAGGGAGGAATAACACAAATGCTACATTTGGTCCCAAGTTTTCAGACTTAGGGGTCTGGTTGTATGGAAATAAGTGCCCTTGGAAGGAGGGGACTCCCTGTGGTCACTCTGGAGCAGCTCTGAGAGCAGCTGGGCTCCAATGCTGCAGATCCTGTGGGAACTCAGTGAAGCACCTTGGTAATAACCAGGTGTCAGACTAATTCCTTTATTCCTTCCTTCATGGTGAGTTCCTGGGATGGTGTTACCAGGATTTGTTGTGAGTTGCCTGAAGAGTTTGTTAATCTGTTAAAGCCCCAGGATTAATCAGGTGGTTTGATGCTTTAACCAGGGGATTTAGTGCCAAGGTGGTGTCATACCTTGAGTCGCTGCAGCCACTGGCTGTAGGAATCCTCCAACCAGGGACGTTCTGTGGCACAGACAGAGTGGGGTCAGCATTTCTTACAGGCACTGATGCTTAGAAACAGTAATTCTGCACAGTGTAAAAGCAGGAGCTTCATGCTACAGATGCTGAGGTGTTAAAGCACTTGAGCTCAGGTTTTCACTGTTAAATGTGTGGATTCAGAGAGTTCCTGGGCTCGTAGCTGTGGGATTGGCTCAATTTGAACAGTTCTGAAATGGAATTTTCACACTAAAGCACTGGAGTTGTGTGAGTTGGGAACTGAAATGGCTTGTCCTGGGCTGGGGGTGTTGGACCTCCCAGGGCACTGTCCCCTGACAGGGACAGAGCAGTTAATGGATCTCCCTGTGCTGAGGCTTCTCCCCAAGGACAGAGGTCTGCAGGTTTTGATTCCTTTGGAGCACAAATAGGAACATTAGACAACCCTAACAAGTAGTAATGGCTCCTTGTGATCTGGGCAGCACAAGTGTCACAACAAACATTCCCACCCTCCTCTGCTCCCTCATTGACACAACACCCAGCTCCAACCACCACCTGGATCCCCCTGTACCTTGTAGCTTTGACTTGGCTTCTTCAAATCCAAACTGTGGCTCAGACTCCAGGACACTGTGTCAGGAGAGAAATAAAGGGCACACAATTACACTCCTTCATCTCACACAAATGGAATTAAAACACTGCTTTACCAGGTGCTCAGCAATTCTACTGCACTGGTTATACCGGGGGAGAAAAAAGGAATTAAACCAAGCAGATACAGCCATGGGCTGTGAGTATGGTCAGGGTATGAATTCATGGCTGCTGACAGGACACAGGGAAAAAGCTCTTTAAATGATAATAGAAGTGTGTTTGGATTAAAACTAACTAGTAAACTAACCTACATCCCACTGAAAATATCCTGGGATATCAGGACAACGGGAAGTTGCAGGAAAACAACATATTTTTTCTTCTAGGAAAAAAGTACAATAACCCCCAAAACAGTGCCAGTACCAAAGCTACAGCAGAGCAGCCAGGCAGGGTATCAAATGCTCTAAAACATTCACAGGGACACATCTGCCAGAGGCACAGGGTGGGAACAGAAACTTCTCCACACACAAAACTTGGGAACAAACATCCAACACTTGACTAAGGTGAAATACAAACTCCAGTTACAGTTGGATTGATGCACTTCATTTTTTTTTTTAAAGAAAGAACAACTGGATGTTCTGTAGCTTAAAAGGTGCTGTTAAAGGATGTAACACCTACTCTGAGACTGCCTTGGCTCCCCAGTCAAAGACATTCCCTGCCAGAAGTCCTTTCACCAGAGCAAACTGCCTCTCCTCCCAGCCCAGGGAATCCAGGGACTCAATCACACTCTGGAAACACTTTAAGGCTATTCCATTCTCTTTCTGCTTTACCTGCAAGACAAACATGAAACCTTGGATTTGTATCAGATCTCTGCCCAAGCCTGGGCTGTCTCAGTCCCCACCAATGTGCTTCTCAGGGTATCAGACAACTGAAGCTGCTGGTACTTTTGGTTACCACCCTCCTCCCAGAGCAGGTGGAGGTGAAGGGGTTTATGTCCCACTCCCCTGGGCTGTTTCTCCTCCACCAGCTGGTCCCAAACCATTGCAGTCAGCAGTTCCCAATCCCCCCCTCTAAGCCATCACTTGCACAGAGTATTGAAGAAGTGTCTTGAAACTCACGTGTCGTGCACCCTGTGAGGCAAGAACTCACCTTGGAATAGGGATCTGGAAAACTGAACTCATTTAAACAGTGTTCCCTTGTATCCAAGAGACTTCTAACTGTTAAAGTACCATAGGCACTGAAAAAGGGAGAAGGGGGGGAAAAGAGATCAACTACTTCAAATAGAAAGTTCTTTTTCCCTTTGTTTCCTCCCTAAGTCACAACACCTTACAGAAGCACTAAAGCTAAAAGTCACAAGTGCTGAACTCTTGCTCTGAGGGGTAAATGTACAATATAGATTATTTAAATACAGGGAGGGAGAATGGTCAGAGCAAGGTCACACACATGAATTAACCTGCTGCCATTTTTAATAACCACATACTAATTTTTAATAACAAATTTTCTGCCCAGATATACTTTTTCTGTTTAATTCCAACACATGAAATCCAAAAGCTCTGGGCAGAGGAGCTGAACTGGCTGTAGCCTTCAGCTACTTGGTTTTCAGTTTGCTCTGGGTGGCTGTTGGTTGCTTTTAATGTGCTCTGCTCAACTGAGGCAGCAAGTGATGCCAAAGGGAAGGTAAAGGCACTTACAAGGGCTGCTGCCTGAGTGTCTGCAGCTTATTCCAGTATTTCTGTCGGAACTTCTCTGCTCTCTCCAGGGCATCCACAGAGTCTGGCTGACTGGCTGCAGCTCTCTTTGCCACCTGGGACACAAAGGAGGCAACACTGGAGTTACCAAATTAATTTTTCCCCTGTGTAACTGAGAAATAACCCCTCCATCTGCCACCCTGAGCAGTGCCTGCAGCCTGTCTGCTCCCTCCCACTCAGCACCTCCCAGCTTGTTTTCCCTGCAGCCACCAGAGGAATTTTAATGCCACCCTAACCCAAATGATCTGAAGTTTATTTTCCAGACTGTACTTTCAGAAATTAAACACAAGTTATAAATACTTGTAGAAGGGGAAAATAACAAATGCCCACACACACACAAAAGGAGAAAGAGGCAGAAATGTCATGGTCCACATCGACCCCTTGTGTTCTCTCCTGGTTTATTACAGTAAACTGATAGGATCAGAAAAAGTAACTTGTGTCTGATTCACTTGTGCTCTTCCCAGGGAAATGTGCCTGTGAGGCAGCAGGACTGCTCTCAGGGCAGGAACAACCTCTGGCCTCTGGTTGTGTAACTGTCCTGCTTGCAGCTCTGTACAGAGAGATGCAAGAGCCATCAAAGGGAGAAGACACTTTGGAAACACCTTAAAAAAAAGGAAAAAAGCACCACAGGAGAGGAACACTTCAGCCTTTGAAGGTGCTGAGCACTTCCTTAAGGGACTGGGACAAAGTCAGGTGTCTCTGCTGCAAGGAAGAGGGACTGCACTTACACACAGATGTGACACAGCAGGGGCATTTACAGCTCCACAGAAGACTGGTCTGCTAAATGCCTGCACCAGTCCTGGGACTGTTGTGTGACACTCACCCCATCCAGTGCCTCCTCGAAGCAGGTGAGCCAGTATTTCCTGGCCATGGCATCATCTGTGAGGTCAACAGTGTCTGGGATATATGTGGATGGGTCTTTCAGCAGGGGCAGGTTAACAAGTGGTCTCTCCAACCTGTCCATTTCCAGCATGTCAAACTAGGTGACAAAGGGAAGGAGATTTATTAGAACTCACTCAGAAATTGATTAACAACCAATTAAACTAGCACAAGGTTTACAGAAGTCCAGCCACAGTGAAGACTGACAGATTGGCAGACAACTATATGTCACCATAAATAATGCAGCTCCCTCCATGGATTATTTATCCATGCCCAACCTATATTTAGAAATGATCCAGTTTCATGCCAGTTTTCCTGTGAAATCAGAATTACTGTATTGTCAGTGAATTCAAGAGGTGACTGGGCTTGTGCTCTTCTGTCCAATCATATGTTTGTCTTCTCACAGGAAGTAAGTTAATGCTGCTTAAAGACTGTGGAACATCAGATTCCAAACTGTGAAGTATTTCAGCTGTAGCAAAATCCAGCTGCTTCAGAGAAAGATTGAGAGAAATGTTTCTCCCTGCTTTGGTGAAGGAGAAAAAGACCAAGTTGGTGAAGGAGGGAAAGACAAAGTAGCAGCCACAATCTGTTTTATGAGGCAGCACATCCAACATCACACAAGACAACATCACATGACACAAGACACCAGATTAGTCACTTCTTTGGGCAAGCAGGAGTCCCGGGGACAAGGAACAGCCAGCTTCCAAATCACCAGTGCTGAGAGAACACACACAGCTCTAGAAAAGACCCCACATACTGTACCACTCCTTGTTCTCTGCATGGGGGAAACATCAGGGGATGTGCTCATAAGACCAGAACTCCCAGCATAGTTCTCTCCCCAGCTGTACTGGTTTGGATCTAGAAAAGAGAAAGACAGAGACACACATAATCTGAAAATAAAACTGAAAATACTCCTGTGAGTGAGTCTAGAGCCAGCATCCCTCCTGAGCAGCTGCTTCACTACAAGAGCCAGCTCCCCCTGTCTTTAACAGCAATTTTTCCCTCTAACCCCCCAAAAGAAATGTTTTAACCACTCAGTGAATTATCTGCTCCAAAAAGCTTCAACATGAATGAGACAGGAGACAATCATTATTTTTAACCCCCTTTCCTTGCCATTAACCAGCAGGCCTTCAAAGCACTATCACTGAGCATAATTTCTTATTTCCAAATCTAGACCCATTATTAACAAAATTACAGACCTCTCAAAGCACAATTTAAGTTTCATGAAAGCACTGAAGTTACTTCTACATTTATTTGAGGAAAAGTTCAATGAGCTCAGGTGTACAGTACATGCTGCAGAAGCAATGCCTTTAATTCCTCAGGAGTTGCTTCCTTGCCCATCTCTATCAAATGGGTATGAACAGAATTTCACATCCATTAGTCTGAGCTGTATTTGATACTAAAACTAAGTACCATTAACAGCCTCACTGTCTGTCCCACTGTAACTAATGGTTTGCCAGTACAGCAACAAGGGAGAAAGAAAACTAAAATGGCAAAATTCCAGCAAAGCACCCAGTATCCAAGGAATGCTGGACAGAAGGGGCCCAGCTGTGAGGCTTTTCACTCTCAAACAAACACAGTTTGGAGATGCTGGTCTCCCTCAGCACATTAACTGAATTCAGAAGTGGCCTCTTCAAGAGAGGCAAAGTTCTCCAAACCCACATTTCCCCAGTGGATTTAGAGTGCTGGCTGCTCTTTGCAGAAGTGCAGAGAAGAGAAGAGCCCAATCCTACTGCCTTCTCAAAGGTGAGCAGGAAATCCAGGGAGAAATTAGGATGTCCCTGCCAGAATACATAAACCCAAAGCCCAGCATCTGTGTTTAGTAGTGCCAAATGTATTGATTTAGGCAACAGCTTTGACATGCAGCCTCTCAAGAGAAACTTGGACAGTACACTGACATTTCAGAACACAGCATATACAGAACAGAGCAGTGCTGTACTTACTGTCTTGTTCAGCTCCTTTTAAAAATGCCCCAATGGCTCCCAGGTAGCCTTCATGTCTCAGGAACAATGCCTGAACCTCTCCCTGCCACAATATGAAACATTGCAATTGGATGGTCCCTGAGGGCTAACAGGTACTTCTTTGTCACTAGTTTTACACTTAAATTTAATAGAAACAACTAGAAGATGGTAAGAATTCATTTGTGCTACATTCTCACACATTCAGTAACGTTACGGTGCCTCTGAACCAGCTCCAGGAGGAGCTGCTCACACACATCCCACAGTCATTCCACAGCTGGGAACACATGCACAAGGTGTGTGTGCAAGGGCTGCACAGCACGGGGAGCCAGGGCTTTCACTGCTCATGCCATGAATATTCAACTCCTCTTGCTTGAACAGGCTGGAAATGCAAGGGGTGATTTCTGGGTGAAGTGTGTGCATCCAACACACCTCAGATATTGCTCATTATTTCATTCCACTATTCAACAACATACAGACACTGTGCATTATCCATAGGAAAGCATTCCCCATCCAAACAGCCCAACTGTTCCCATAATCCAGGAATGCTGGGGAGAAGAACAGTCTCCATCCCTCAGCTTTCCCAGGCTGGGTGAGAAAGGCCTTCTCCAAGGAATTCAGCAGTGACTGTGGGAACACCTCACCCTGGGGGGAGCTACAGGAAAACAGCAGCTCCAGCTCACAGGGAGATTTGGATTTGATGCAGAACTGCTGAGACAGTGACTCTTAGAGGAACCTAAAGCTGCAGTTTTGTACAAGTTTTTTTAGAACCCAAAGTTTTACAGAGAGGGACCACAGTGGTGAAATAAAAGGGAAAAAAGCAGCATACAGAAGTGTCTTCCCTGAAGCACTGAGATGGGAAAAAATGGTGTCCTCTACTCTATAAAATTCCAAAAGTGCAGGAACTAATCTAACTGGAACAGTCACTAATGAGCTTTTGGACTTGACCTTTTTTCAGTAGTGAAAAATCTTCAGTATTTTCCACAGCTTCCAAACCTGCAAAGAACTTCATCTTGGTTGATCTGGGGTTTGATTTTCTCTAACAACAACCAACCAGACCCCACTGATGCCACCTGCCAGAGCAGAACAGCCCCACACTGCACGGCCTGGGGAAGAGGCAAGTCAGCAAGAGGAATTGAATAATGATGGTGGCTATCTAAGAACACAGGGAAAACTCATTACTGGGCAGCTAAGAGACAAAAAAATAATAATAGAGGGAGGGAAGGAGAGAGAAAAAGGGTCAGACACAACCCCCAGGCACTTCAGGTTGATTTGACCCCTCCCACAACACATCCCTGCCCTACCTACCTACAGAGCAGCCTTCTAAGCTCACTCCCTGTGCAAATTCATTTACTAAGGTATCCCAACAACCTAGAAAGGTAACTAAACATGACTCTGCTGGAGCAGAGCCTCTGTTCCCCTCACCTTGGAGAAGAAGTTGATGCTGTAGGTTATTGTGCGCATGGTGACAGGGTGGCCCCGGATGAAGAACCCTCCAAAATAGATTTTATCTAAGCTGTGGAGTTTGGCATAGAGGCAGGCCAGCTGTCCAATGTCATTGCTGATCATATGCAGCAAACTTTTTGCCATGTCTTCTTTGGAAAATTCTTAAAGGGAAGAAATAGGAAAGCAAATGAAACACGGCTGAGGGAGCTCAAATGGGCTGTGCTTCTCCAGCCCACAGCCAAGCTGGGCCAGCTTTATGTGTGCACAAGATGTTTCCTCCACACGCAGAAATCTCATCTGTACAATGTATTTAAACAAGGAGGAGTCTTCTTTAGACTGAAGATAGCACAAAAAAAGTCTCTGTGAAGTATTTCATGAAAAAAAACCTGCTGGAAAGGCCAACAGGAAATGGCAAGAATCCATTTCTTCTCTCTAGGAACCACGACCATCAGTCTCGACCTGAGATGCACTGCAAGCATTTCATAATAAAACTGCAAATAAAGTGCAAATGATAGTAAATCACTGCCATGGGGCCTGTTTGGAGCCCAAAGTCACATCGATTTCCCACAGGAATGAATCAACCCTGGACTAACTAGACAGCTCTTTTGTTTTTGTTTCCCCAGGCTTGGGCAAGCCCAAACTGAGAATCCAAGTGTCTGCTTGTAAAGATAATATTTTTAATCAATAAAATATTGTGCAGCCAAAACACAGCCTGATGAAAAGGACTGTGGTGATTTTCAGCTCTATTCCTTAGCTCGTTCTAAAGATGATTCTCACGGGCCAGAGGAGAAGGTTGGGCAGGTTTTCCACCCCAGTACCTTTGTCTGCTGTAGTGGATTTCCCAAAGCTGCTGGCTATGAGATTGCCACTGAGCCCCAGGGTCTGGCAGGCACCTCCATACACATCCTTCACCAGCATGTCCACGTTGGTGTGCTGGCCCTTGGAGGCCAGTTGCAGCAATTCATCAAATTTCTGAGGAGGAGAAGCAGAGTTACCACAGCTCCCCTGGGCAGCCGGAGAACCTTGTTCATAAACCCTGAGCTCTGCAGCCTCTTTAGTGACCAAAACATGATGATTTCTAATTACAAGGACTCCTCCAGAGTCCATAGTCTGATCAGACTCACTGATCTGGAGTTCCTTCAGTGATGAAAAACACAACCATCCCCTTTGTTGTCTGCAAGTATTTTGTTGAATTTCCCCTGAAAACTAGGAATGGATCAGCACATTTCAAACAGTCAGAAGTCTCATGCATTTCTTATCTTGAAGTCAGAAACACAGTAACCAAGAGGAAACAGAATTATATTCCTTGAAGCACAAGGAAAAGAGCTTGAGAAAAGACTCAGTGTGTTTTTACTGTTGCAGCATGTGTTAATGTCCCTGAAATCAAACTTCCAGGCAAGCTGCATTTTCCCAATACTTAATTTATAACTCTGCTAACTCAAATGTCCTCTTCTGCAAAATCAAGAGAGCATTAAGAGCAGGCACTGTCATGTTGTAAGATTTCTTCTTTAAGAGCATCAAAGAAAATGCACAAAGGCTGTGTCCTCCCTCTGACATTTTCTTATCTGGTGCACATGTAACTGTAGCTTTGCCCACACCACTGACATTTAGGACACCCCTTGAAGCCACGTGGCTCTCTGGGACAGGAAAGACCAGCATGATGTAAGAACTGAGCTGGGCAGAGCAGGACTAGTTCAGGCCTTGTTCTGGCAGATCATCAGCCTGGGATTTAAGGGACCAACTCCTGAAATTGTAACATGTCAGCAAGAGGCAAAATTCAACAAACACTACTTAAAATAACTGTTTCTCCCTGTTCAAAGAGTTGGGCATTCCAACATTTCAAGCCTCTTCTGAGCTTTCAGTTAATCCCATACCCCTTGAAACAGACACTTGGGTACCTTTGTTTTTGTGAGCAGAGCTCCAAGGCCCCAGAAGGTTCCACCTCCAATTGAGCTCCCTCCAATCCACTCGAATTTGTCTTCTGTTTCTACCTGTCAATCAAACAAGGCAGATCAGTCTGGAAAGCCCAGGGATAACTCTGAACACACAGACATGAGAGTGTGCAGGGGTTTGGAACAGTGGAATCACTGTAGGTGGAACTCTTTAACTGTGTAAGTGGCAGGTCAGCAGTGCATGTTTCACATGCTTATACCACATGCATTTTTTGAAATCTTTGTATTTAATTCTGGAACAATAGACATTAAATTAGGTGCCCTCAACAGTGTGCCAAAACAAACATCAAAAATCACTTTGATCTGACAGCCTTTGTCTTCATCAGGTAATGTAACAACTTCTCTGAACACAAAATTAAAGGTGATTAAAAAAATTATCGCAGTGAATGGAAACAATTTATTAAAAAAGCATTATTTTCTTTCTAAACTCTGCATTACCCAAAAAGAAACAAGTGGAAGTCTGAACAGTGAGATGTTTCAGATCCCCTTTAACAAATTCCCCACAGAGCACTTGACAGCCACTCACCTTCACTATGGAAACCCCCGAGCCAATATTCACCAGCAAATAGGGGAAAATGTTGGGGTGGTTTGTCTGGAACCTGAACTCTGTGTCCGAGTCCTTCTGGTAAGCAAACACCTCGTGGGGGATGTTCCTCAGCACAAAGTTGCACCCCTTAATTAGGCAGGTCATTACATCTTCCTTATCAACTCTGAGGGGGAGGAAAAGCCTCATCAGTGTCACAGCCCTGCTGCTAAAGGCAGTTTGCTCTGAGAGCAGCACTTTGCGCTGACCTGGCAAACAGGGATTTTCACACCCCGTGGCAGAGGTCCAGCTCTCTGGGAGCAGGGAGCCTCCATCTGCACATGTTCTGGAGTTTCCCTCCTGCCAGAGCTCCAGGCTGGAGTTATGTTACACACCAACTTGGGCTTGTTGTCACTACAAATGATCCTGGCCCCCTCTTTGGCTTCTCTCCTCTCTCCTGCCCCACTCCCTGCACAGTCTGCGCCCTCCTGCCATAAACAGGTCGGGAAGCTTAGCTGGAAATGGACCTAAGGAATCACGGAATAATTGTCTGCTGCTCTTCCCTTGCCTTCTAACAAAGGAGAAAAGGCCTCCTCAACATCCCAGCACTTGTCTGGGATTGAAGGGACTGTGAGGAGCCCAGAGCTGGGACCAGCAGACACAGGAAAGGAGATGTCTCACAAGAGCAGCAGGACAGGCACAGATCCTGCAGGATGGGGATGGAAAGGGAAGGCTGGCCTCTCAAATCAGCCCAGAGAAGAAACACAGGCCTAGAACTGAGTTTGAACAGCTGCACTTACTTCAATCCCAATTTCTTCTCAATAAGATCTTTGAATTTATAGGCACCACCACCTGTAGCTTTGATGACTTTTGTCTCTGTGTTGACAAGATGGTCTTTGATGAAATCCAGGCAGGTTTCAATGTAAGTGTTCTCAAATTTGATGAAGTGAAGCCGAGCTGTAATCTCCTCCTGAACAGATATTTCATACAAGGGTTCATTTTCTATGTCCTTTAAAAGAGAAAAGGATTTCTTAGAGAGCATTCTCTGAGAAACAAGGTTAAATGTTCAACTACTGAACATCAGTACTTGTGCCTTTTTCCCTTAAATGCCATTAAACATAACACCTCAAGCTGTGCCACAGAAGCACAGAGTGACACAGGTCTTAATTCTCCCTAAGCTGAGATAATCAATTCTCCAAGCATGAAATCTCTCTGCATGCAAAAGTCATGTCTGTGAGGGAGGAGGGCTTTCTAACAAAAGCACCACACTTACCTGCCTGGAAAATAACTATTTCAAACCCAACCTGGCAATAAAAACACTCCCAAGAAGTTTTATATTGAACAAGTTACCAGATGGGTTTGGATACAATTTCTCTTCTCCCCTGAGAGACCAGTCCAGCACCTCCTCACTCTTGTGAGTCAAACACATCAAGTGATCCCTCCCTGCTGAGATTCTCACCTTCCCAGAGTGATCAAAGGATCTCACTCTTGCCACTTTGTGCTGCACAGTTGAATAATAAGCCAACTTGGTTAGTGAACCACCTGTTCATAAAGAGATGACAAGTTAGGATTCATAACTTAAACGAGGTAACTTACATTGATGTCAGAGTTCTGGGCTTTTAATGTCCTCTCAGTGAAAGCCAGATATAATTAAGGTAAATGTAATGAGCCAAAGAACCCTTGTTGAGAAACTGCTTGGCCTGGTTAACCCCCAGTGCTCCGGGGGGGGGGAAAGCTCCCCAAGCTGAGCTGATGCCCAAATGTGGGATGACTGAAGATGAGCAGAAGTGAAAGCTCTTAATTAGCCAGGCTAGTCATGCTAGCACTAATAATGCATGCAGGGCTGTTATTTCCCTTGTTTGGAAGCTTTTGGAACCCCCAGATTTGCTGCTTGAAGAGGGTTTTCTCAGCGGTTCTGCCCCCCCTTGTGCACAACCCCAGTTCTTCAGCAGCCACACTGAAATAACCCCCTGAACCTGCTCCCAGGGGCAAGTCTGCCAGTTCATGGCTGCTTAGAAGATGGCTCTGTGTACTGAGAAACTGTTTTGCAAGATTGTTCTTGGCTTTGGGGCAAAAAATGCTCAGAATGATGTTTCTCAAGCACACAGAGATATCACCAATGTGCAAGTCCCAGCAGAACAGCCTCAGCACCCTCTCCAGCCTCCAGTCTCCTCGTGGCATTAAAACTCCCAACCCAACCCCTTCCCTGCCCTTGCATCTGACCTGCAAAAGGGAATTTCTGAAGGGACACTGAGTCACCTCAGTTTTCCACCACCCTGCCCAGCGCTCCAGGCCTGAGGGCACCTCTGACCAGCTACTGGGTGAACACAGAAGTCCTGACAGTAACTAAAAGCCTGGCAGTGTTAGACCCCAAATAACGGCTCAGTTTGGTGGCACTGCACTCTGCTGCCTTGTCATAACCAAGGAATGAAAGCCAGCCCCTGGAACAGCACTGCCAGCACTTCCACAGGGCTCAGACTGGCAAAACAAGTGCCACATGCAGCCTGAGTTTTAGAGGTCAGTGTGGAGTGGCCACGGACAGACACTTCCAGCAGCAAAGGCAATAAAACCTCCCTGCCCCGGGATCTGATGTCAGTGCCCCAGCCAGTGCTTTGCAGCTTCTGCTCAACAAAATGCACAGCCTGCTCTGCCGGCTCGGAGCCGAAAGGTGAGGCTGCTTTTTTGGAGGAGCAGCTCCTTTGCCCACCGTGGCCGAAGGACTGTCGGGTGTGTCGCTGCCAGGGACACCAGGGAGCAGCAGCTCCCTCACAGGGGCCGCACGGCCACGCTTTACACGTCGCCCCCTTCCTCTCCCAGTTTTAAAAGGCGTAAATCCATTCAGAACACCAGCTGAGACATGTCGCCAGGTTTTATAACTAATCCCACAACCCTAATTCCGCGCTGACCCACAGCAAGGGCCAGTTCCAGCTGCTGTTTTACAGGCGGGGCACCAGCGGTGTCTGAGGGGGGGCACAGCCCCTTCCAGGGGCCGCAGGGCTCCTTCCCCCACACGGGGCACAGTTAATACGAGCAGCCGGGGCTTTGTTCCCCTCACCCCCCCCCGGCTTTTCTCCTAAATACTCCCACCGCCCTTGGAACTGGGAAACAGAAGCGAAAGCACCTTCTGGAGCTGTGGGCGCTGTAGGCGCTCCAGGACGGGGGACACTGATCCCTCCCGGGCCTGGGCCGGGGCAGCCGGGCCGTGAGGGGGCACAGCCGCCCCCGGTGTGTCCCGCTGTCCTCGCCGGCTCTGCCCCCCGCCCTGTCCCGCTGTCTGTCGCTCTGTCCCCCCCT
>VXBA01004717.1:859541-879217 GCA_013399895.1 Serilophus lunatus | reverse complement strand
GATTGGGGCGCGACTGGGTGTGATTTGGGTGTGATGGGTGTGATTGGGGTGTGACTGGGTGTGATGAAGGTGTGATGGGTGTGATGAAGGCGTGTTGTGTTGTGACTGGGTGTGATGAAGGTGTGATGGGGTGTGATTGGGGTGTGGCTGGGTGCACTCACCTCGCCTGTGTTTCGCGCAGCTCACAGCCATCCCCGAGGTGTCGCCTTTCTCCAGTTCGGGGTTGTGCTGGTGGCTCTGAGATCCCTCCTCCGGGAGCAGTCCCGGCTGCTCGAGGCTGCAGTAAATCCTGGGATCCCTGAGCTGTAACACACAAGGGACAGGGGCCGTGAGCAGTGAGGCTCCCCCTGCCCAGCTCTCACAGCCTGAAAGGTCCGGCGCAGATACTCACTCTGTGCTCCCCTCTGGGCGCTGGGGTTTGCAGGGAGAGAGCCCTGGGTTATCCCAATGCTGGTGCCAGCTGGGACCTGCCCTATTTATAGGCAGGGGCCGCATACAAATGTCTGGGTCCGGAGCGACTCGGAGTTTCCCACAGTCTCCGGCCAATCCCTGCGCGGCCGGGACAAAGGGGAAGCATCTATTACAGCATGGCAAACTGCCTGCGAATGGCCTGGGGATAATCCCCTGCTCCCGGAGGAGCAGGTGGGCAGGGGAGCGGGCACACAATGGCCATTGGCACCGCGGAACGTGGGAAAGCCTTCGCCGTCATTATCAGCAAACTCCGGCCTGATGTTGGGAGCGTCATCTCAGTGTGCTGCCTTTTCCCAGGCGGGGCTGAAATGAAGCACAGGAGACTGATCCCAGGAAGACTGATCTCAGTGCCCAAAAGAGAGGTTGAAAAGGAAAAGATGCAGAATTAGAGGGACTAAACCCTTTCATTGACATTAAGCCGTGCTTAGATGAATACAGTACCAGATAATTTTCAGGCAACTACGGGCTAAAATCGAGGGGAGAACCCTTCAAACAGTTTGGGCTAAGCGGTTAGCTTGAAATATTTTTCTCTCCATTGTTTCAAGTCCCTCTGTAAGGGATATCCAGAGCTCTTCCTTGCTTTTGTTGGGGTAATCTGGGCTTCCCCACGGCAGCCCGTGACATGTAATGATGAGGATGCCCTTCCCAAACATGTCCTGTTTGATTTCATGCCACTGTGTAAATGCCTTGCTGTCCCCTTGCTCCTGAGCCTGTACCTAAATGTATTTCCCTGTTTACAGCCAATGGAGATGGAGTGAAAAGTCAATTCTTGCCCTCCTTTGCTGCGTTGTCCCCCTTGCAGGATGTGACACAGGTGTGAGGCCATCCTGTGACTCTGTTCAGCCCTGCCCTTTCTCCTCCACGTGCCCTGTGTTCACTGAACACAGGGAATGAAGGGGAAAGGACCACACAGGATTCCTGGATTGAATCTGCCTTGTTGAGATATTTTTTCCAGGCTATTTTAAGTTGCCTGCTCAGGTCTGTTGCCCCCTCCCAGCACAATCCAGTACAAAACCAGTGACATTTCAGATCTGTCAGTCAGGTATCTGAGGCCTTGTGGTTTTTTAATACCTGTTTCTTTTGCTACACCACTGGTGAAAACCCTTCTTATTTCCTCTGTCTGCCTTTCAACGGCAGAAAGGAAAAAAAAAGGAAACCTCTCCTTTCCCTGTCAGCTGCAGGCAGCCTGTTCCACCTTTCCTCAGCATCCCTCTGGATAACCCAGGGCCAAACCTGGGGGAACCTGGAGAGCAACGTGTTCCAGCACACTCAGGGCTGTCGAATAAAAGGATGATCCTGTAAGTAGTTCTTCACTTGAAGCTTTTAAAGCCCCTTTTCACTGCCTGGATCCTCATGGCAGTGATATCCATGGGTCAGCCATTCTCCCTTCCCAGCCCAAAGACATTTTCTGTTTGGATGGACCACTTAAGACATAACCATTTCCATTCTTGCTGGTTGTCAAAAAGCTGTAATTGAACAAGGACCACGAGTCCTACTCAAACTCAGGCCCTTGAATGACTCTGTCAGCTTGTGATCAGCAGCATTCCCTGGAGCCAGCGCTGTCACTGGTGCTGGGAGGGAAGCACGAGGCTTCCCGGGTCCCTCCCGGGGCCACGTGTGCTGGGAGGGACAGCGGGTCCTGCCACGCACCGTATGGAAGGAGCCTGTCGGCGGGGAGGGGAGCTCTGACCCGCTTCTCAGCGCTGGAAATATGGAAGGAGCGGTTTTCAATGCCGCCCCCAGCACAATGCCCGGCCCCCAGGGCTGCGGGGTGATTAAAGCTGATTAAAGCCCCCTCGGGCCGGGCCGGGCCGGGCAGATGGTGCCGCAGGACCCTCCCGGCACACGCCTTTTGTCGGCGCTTGAACGTCCCTGAAATGGGACGTGGGAAATCCCGGGAGCTGCGGGCTCGCACCATCTGATGGGAATGGTGAAGCAGGCACAACAGGCTCCCAAAATCCCGGCTGCCTCCCGGCCCTGCCCCTTGGAAAGGTACAAATCTTCCAGCGCCCGTGCCTGCCCTCCCCTCCCCTCCGGCACTGCTGGTGGGTAAGAGAAGCAAATGCCCCCGTTGGGTTGGGTTAGTGAGACTGGGAAATACATTGGCAACGGTATTTCCCAACTGATGCTTCACTGTCTAGCCCTGGGCTGTTCCTGCAGGCTATCCATAAAGGAGCTGGGTGCAGCAGGCACTGCCCACAAGGATTTCAGTCAGGAAGCATTATCCCGTGCCGTAGGCAGTCCAGTTTGCTGAGTTCTATCTTTTTAAAAAATTCAGCCATTAGTGGAACAGCCTGTCCCACTGGAACGTGCCTGTGATCCAGATCCTTGTCACTGTGCCTCATATCCATGGGAAGAGCTTGTGCCTCTCAGCCTGCTGCTGCAGACCCAGAAAGGTGGGCTGATAGGGGCTCAGAAACAAGGGGTTCCCTGTTTTGGGCACGAAGGATTTAAAGAGAGAAACCCTAAAAATTGCCAAAGACGTGGAGCTGCTCAAAAAGAGTGACACCATAATCCCCTTCCTGGAGGGGAGTGAGGTCTGCATCCACTTGGGAGATGGCAGCAATGTCCTGAGCTGTGCTGGGAATCTGGGAGCCAGGGATTGCTGGGAGCTCAGGAAGAGCCACAGAGGATCCAGGAAAGGGTCCAACCACCCCAAAATTGTCTTCACAGCTGGTGTCCATGGTAATCCATAAATCAAAACAGCTGGAGGACCTTTCTGCTCCTGCTTTGTAGGTGGTGGTTTAAACCCAGGTGTAGACTTACTACACACACTCCTTACACAAAAGCTGCTACTAGTTGTAATAACAATTGGCAGCTTTCTTAACCCATCTGGTCCATAGCTTTCCTTGGAGACCAACCCAGTGTGTTCTAATGCAGCAACAGGTTTGGAGGAAGGTGGATTGTCAGGAAAGAGTGTAGGGAGCCAGAATTTCATTGTCCATATTATGCAGATTTAAAAAGCAGTGTCCTGTACCTCCATGGTTGTGCTTCCAGCAGGCGATTTGATGGCTTGTACCCAATCTTGGAGCATTTTAATTTTAGACCATTTCCTACATTCATGTCAGCCTGTCTCCCAGATGCTATTGATGGTGTTTTTAAAGAAATAATGACGATTTTTATGTTTGATTTTTTTTTTTCTGTGCCTTCCTTAAATGGTTTAAAATCTTTCTGACAACCCCTCTGGAGACACCTATTTAGTGTCAAAGAGCATAACGTTCCCAAGTTTTAAAAGGGCCCTCGGAATAATACTGATCGATCAATGTGCTCCTTGGGAAAACAGCTCTCCAGATGGTCCATGGGGACAGGAATTGCTGGTCGTCACAATGCGGAGCCAAGGAGCGGCACTAATGCGGGGCTGTTGTGAGGCACGCTTCCTTTGTGCGCCCTCTGAATGCCCTAAATGGGGAAGAAAGTGTGGGAAACTCCGAGAAACTCGGGCCCACACTCTGAGGTTAATAGGGGCTTTGTCAGGAGAGTATTCCTGAGCTGTGGGATCAGCATAATAAACAACATCTTCCCTAAGGGTGGGAATGTGTTGGAGCAGGGGAGAGTCACCCCAGGGGGCGGGGGGGGGGGGGGGGGGGGGGGAGCAATAAGAAGCTTTGAGTTCAATTATGAGAAGTGATAATAATTAATAAATTGTAAACATAACCTTTGCTGGGCTGGGGGAGCTGGAGGTCTGGCTTTTAGCTCTGGAGTAATTGGTAAATCAAAGCCCAGAGGGGCGACTCTGTGGCTGATGGAAAGCAGGGGGGCAGCGCTTGCACCAGGGTGGACGTGACTCCCTGGAGCAAACAGAGGCTTTTCCAGGGGCGTGTGGTTCCTTCCCACTGCCCAGGGAGGAGGCACTTACTGCTCCTCTCCCTTACATCACTTTTTTAACAAACTGCAGCGCTCTGCCAGCTGTGACACTGAAAACACAAGTTTTTTGGGTGGAATCCCAGCCCCAGAGGGGCAGCAGCTTCTCCGTGCCACGTGTGACCCTGTTCCCAGTGGGGCACAGTCAGGCTGTGGCGAGCTTGGAGGCACATGGCATTCCAGCTGAGTCTGAACTCCCCCCAAACTGCCCTAATTAGGCTTGATTTAAAAACCCACAGGCATGGACAACAGCTGGAGTTTTGCTGGGGTTCAGAAGCTTGTACTAATTGACAAAGACAAGTCGAGCACAGCGAGGCAAATCGACTTTTTCAAGCTTGCTAAGCAACCATAAAATCTAAAAATATCTCTTCTGAATTATTTGGTAGTTCATTAGGAAGAAATGATCTGCAGCATTGGTGGAGACCTGTAGCAAACCCCACCTTGCATTGCATTGGCAGAGAGGGGAGGAGCACTGGACCAGCTCGTGCACTCCGGGCAAAATCACATCCCAAATGATCTCTGGAGTGGCCAGGCACAGCGTTTGATCAGTCAGTTCAGCAGACCTGAGGGTGCTCCGTGCTTAACTGAGCAGCATTTGACAGGATCAGGCATTCAATGTTCCCTTTTGTTTAGGGGGGGAAAAAAAACATGCTAGAAATGAAGCTTTTCAAGGGCATCCCTCCCAGGGAATTTGAAGAGAGTTGAATTGTTGGCCACTGGTATTTCATGCTGTTCCTGTGTCTCTGGAAGAAGGAGAAGATTCCCTGTTAGACACCAAAATCAACGTGTTACTGAGGTTAGAGAATAGTTTTATGAACTGGTTATTTGTGCAGATTTATTTTACTTTGTAGAAAAGGGTAAATGAAATAATTTAGGAGAGAAATACTTCCTCAGCCTCTTCTGTTTAATGATGTAGACCTTTAGCCACACGTGGGCATGTTTCACTTCAGGAAAGAGAGCACTTCTGCAACTGCTCAACAGAATTTGTGTCATACAATTAAAAGACAACAAAAACTGGTTCAGGTGGTTTCAAGGAGGGCAAGATCCCTGAGCTGAGGCAGGTGCCAAAAGTCTTTGGAAGTTACTGGGAGATTGGCCTGATGCTCCCTCCTAAACAGACAGAAAGCACAGGACTGAGCTCAGCTCAGCAAATTAATGGAGGAAATGAACTGGCTGTAGAATTAGGGATTTGTTGGACACTGAATAGGTTCCTATTAAGTCTGAAAGGTTGACACCTCCCAGCACCTCTCTGCAATTTCACCTCCACTTTCATATTTGATAACTTCTCCAGAGGTTTCACAGATACAAAGCATGTCCTGGAGTGAAGGGCTCAGAATTATGACACCTCCTGTGGTTTCTGCACTGCAGGAGGGGCTGCATGCACCCAGTCCAGCAGGATTAGCCATTGGAATCATTTCAGACCAAAGGATTAATGACTAAAACCGTTTTTATTGTATTGTACAGTGAAGACACACAAGTTGAACATCACACAGGATGAATACATCACAACTTTATAAAAGCTTTTTAAGCTCCTTAGCATGTTCAGTGAATGATTATAAAGTATTTGTTGCCTCCCTTCCTCCCCCTTAAGGTATAGCTCAGGTATTTCCTTTACAAAAGGCATCAATTATCCCTCAGCTGAGAGCAGCACAGAGCGACATGAAGAGAATTTTCCCTTGAGCTCTCTGTGATCAGCACAACTCCCTGTAAGAAGGACACTAAAAATAGCAGAGGAGCTTCAGAAGAATCAGCACTTCTTAATAACATCTTTCACTCAAAAGGTAAAGGCTCAATCCTCTCTTTATGATACAAAATACATTCTCCAAAGAGCTCCTTCTTGAGGAAGGGCAATACATTCTCTAGAGACAATGGAGCACTTGAACCAGTGACCCAGGGAGTCAGCAGAGGGATTTCCACTGACAGCCTGTGATGGAAACTGAAGGGCATTTGCTCTCTAAATCACCACAGAACTTGGTCCCGTCTTTGGCCAGGAGCCACCAATAAAAGCAACAAATGTGCTGCAAGATACACCCACAGTCCTTCAGTATGAAGGGAAACCACCCAGCGCCCCCCATTTCTGGTGACAGAAAAAACAATAACCACTCCCTCCCACCTTTGGAAAGCAACGTTTCCTACTTCAAAGAGGAACTAACAAACCACAAGTCCCTCTAGTTTTTGTAGCAAAACATGGGAATAGAGTTCAGCAGCTCTACCAGGGCCTCCAGATGGTCGGGGCAGCAGCCACGCTCTTCTGGGCTGGTTGTTTCCTGGGAAACACACAGGGAGACAGGGGGGAGCTGCACAGGGCAGGGGGGTACGAGGGCTCTGTGCCCAGCTGGGCTTTGCAGAAGTGCTTGATGAGCTGGACCTGGGTTTCCTTCTTGGGTTCATAGTAGGACAGAAAGTGCATGGCTTCCTTGAGGCACCGCAGGTACCCGCTGTTAAAGTCCTGCTCTGGGCTCTTGGGGATGAACGCTGCAAGAGAGAGAGAGAGAGAGAGAAGCAAATGCAGTGGGTTAAGATCATGACCAAGACATGGGCCAGTGGTGATTTGTGCAGTGAGTTTCTTTCAGGAGCCTGAGTCCACAAGCCCTGCTCGTGTGCCTGGTGCTTCCAGCCCTGGGAGCAGGTTCAGGTGAGCAATACCTGCTCTGCACTCACTTTGCTCCTGCAGCTGGCTCTGCTGCTTCAGGTAGCTCACAGCCACTTCCAGGATGTCAGCCTTCTCCAGCTTGGAGTTGGGCTGGTGCCTCTGGAACTCCTTCTCCAGCAGCAGTTTCAGCTGCTCGATGCTGCTGTTAATCCGGTCCCGGCGCATTTTCTCCACCACCGGTTTCCTCAGCTGTGAGAGATGGAGCAGATCTTTAGGGATTTTGTGAGACCTGACCCACTTTCCCTCTGATGCCCTGATACACATGTTCAAAGATGCTTTCATCTGGCAGAACCCAATGCTGCCTACCCACTCCCCACTCAATTTAATTTTTAAGAATCATTATAGTCTCCTTTATCTCTCTTTAACCTATTTGTCTTCCCCCAGACCAATTTCTTCCTCTTATCCCATCTTTCCCCGTGCCATACTTATTTGCTAGGGGCAGGCCAGCCTTTGCAATCCTCTCAAGGGCTCTACTTACTTTGTTCTTTTCCTTTGGCAGCAGTTTCTCCTCCATGTGCATCATGACAGCGTTGCTGGGAGCCATCCCAAGTGCTCTCAGCTGGGCACAGACCCCACTCAGCTGCTGTGCTCCCAACTGCCTCTATTTATCCTGGGGGAGCTGGGGCAGATACGTGAGTGTGGGGATGGCCGGTGTTTCCCACAGCCCTGCAGCCAATCCAGGCTCGCAGAGGGACAATAGAGGAAGCATCCATTAGTGCACGGTCCATTGGCTGCAAATGCCCCGGGGAGAATAACCTTCTGCCCACGCTGCTGGTGGAGTGTGTGGCGTGGGGAGCTGGGAAAGCACTGCCCCTCCAGCTGGTTGTCTGGGCTCAGTGGCATTCCTGAGCCCCGCATGTGCCAGGCCCAGTTGTGGCGTGGAGGAGGCACGCTTTTGGGGGAAGGCAGGGAAAGAACACGTTAGGGTGAAAATCAACAGCCCTGAGGACATCTCTGCCCTTCCCAGAGCGTGGGGAGGTGTGTCCATACAGGCACTACACTTTAATGGGTGACCCAAAATGTGGCCAGTGGGGTTTGTTTGCAGGACTTGTCTCAATGCTGCGGAGAGGGGACAGTCAGGATGTTGGATGGACAGGGTGAACAACCAGGGAATGGGAAGCAAGTGGAAATGGGAAGCACTGTTTCTCTCCACTTAGCACACCGGGGTCTGTAAGCCCATGGCACCAGTGTTCCCATTTACCCCGACAGCTCTTGCTTTCCCCTCTTCTCCTCTCTCTCTTTCATACAGACATTCACAGGAATGATAGTTCAGATGGGCTAAAAAATAGCATCAGGTTCAAACCACAATCTTGGGAAGTCTTAGGAAAGCAGAGGTGTGTCATGAATGGGATTTAGCAGCTGGGGTCCATCTTTGGCCTTGAGGAGGGAGGTCAGTTCTGCTCCTTGCCTGAGGTTTGTGGTGTGCTCTGTTCCCTGGACCTGCCACAGTGCTGAACATCAGATCTCAGAGACCATGTCACTGCCTCCTCTGTAACCTTTACCATGTCCTTCCCACTCCATTTTCTTATCTGGGAAATGAGAATAGTGCTGCTTGCTTGTATTTGCATGGAAATGTCAGTATGAATTAAGCAAACATTTCTTTTTTTGATAAAGGCAAGTAAAAGAATGAAGCTGTGAGGCCACGGGAGGTCAGTTCTGATTTTGTCTTATGAGAAAAATCTCTGCCTGGATACAGTCCTTGAGGCAGCACTGAAAATAACCCAGAACCTGCCTGGGAAAGGCTGGGGGGTACCTGCCATCCCAGCCCCAGGCAGAGGTGTGTGCTCCTCCTGCTCTGCTTGTGCAGGGAGCGTGGCCGAGCATCTGGGCATGGAGAGGGAGGAGGGAAGTGTGCAGTGAGGTAAGAAAGCCAAAGAATTTCTTACTTGGAACTCCTGAAGTGAAGCCTGAGTGTAATGGGCAGTTGACAGGAAGGAGGGAGGTGTCAAGGGAAGAGCCAAGGATTCATTGTACTGACCTGAATGGGCTCAGCTCTTTGTGGAGGGCAGATGTTGTCCTTGGAGCCCTTTATTCCCTGTGTTGTGGGAAAGCCAGGAGACAAGACATCTCATGAACACTTTGAAGCGGTCAAAGGATTATGATACAAAATAAGACACAGCTCAGGGACCATACCCCAGCTTCTGCCAGCTTTAATGAGGTGCTGCCTGTTTTCCTGTGTTCTTTGGCTGGCCCTTCTCCAGGAGCTGGTATCCTATGTTATCCTTTTCCTTGCAAGGGAGAAAAGATGGCCTTGCAGCCAGGAGCTGACAGGTAGGCACGGACCAAGCTGCTTGAAGAGACTCTTCAGGTCAAAACCCATCTTTTTCCCAACTCCTGAGAAGCAGCCCTGACCTTTATTGCTGTATTAGAACTGATAGCCAGATGGTCTTTTGGGAGTTGGATTCTTTCCCTTTAAATCATTCAGGCTCAAGCACCGTCACTAATGTCGGGAGTAGTTGCAAGGCACACTTCTATTGTCCCAGCAAGAAATGTTATCAATGGGGGAAGAGTATGGGAAAGGCAGAGAAATCCAAACCCACACAGCCTGGCGCTAATGACTCCTTTGTGGAGCTGCTTCTGTCCGGGTGCCATGAACTCCCTGGCTTTTTCACCCGGGAAGGCAGAAACGTGCCCATTTCACCATCCAAGGGCTTCTCCCAAGATCTGGAGTACCAGGAGACAGGGGTGGTGTGGGACAAGGGGCAGGGACAGTGGCTCACACACGGAGGTGGCTGCAGGAACGCCAAGCTGAGCTGCACACCCTGTCCCAGGGCTGCTGGTTTGCTCCAGTGTGCCTCAGTTTGCACTTCTGGGACAGGGGAGTGTGGTCCTGAGCTCTTCCACACAGCCCTCCTGGACTGGGAGCTGCCCCGTGTCTGTGGTGGGAGGCAGGGACACGGTTGAAGTGGCCCTTGTGCTTTCCTGGCATCACCTGGGACACTGAACACCTCTGAGAATGAAGAGGAGGAGCAGTGCTGGGCACCCTGACAGTGGAGATGCTCAGGTGGCCTCTTCTCCCTGTCTTGCAGAGGAGTTTCTTTTCCTCCTACCTGTTAGGAGCATTTCTGGGAAGGCTTATTTAGCCAGGGGAATGGAGGGGATCAAGCCAGCTCCGATCTCAGTTTAACAGGCAATGTCCTAGTGGCAGCACCACTGAGGGCCACAGAATAAAAACATCTGCCAGGGTCCCAGGTAGACCCACCTGAGTGGAAATTATTATCGTTATGTTCTGTTTTTTATGGTCTGTGTGTTGTGCCCCACTCGTTTCACTACTGCTGGGTGGACCTGTCCTAATGTTCAAGGACCCTGGATTTGAGCACCACAGATCCCCACGGTATTACCACATCCCTTCATCATCCAAATGGCTCTGGGGAGGTTCTTGGAAAGGTGTTAAAAGACAGGGCACTGCCTATTTGAGGTGACCCCTAATGAGCCTCTGACAGCTTTTAATTTAGCAGCCAGTGCTTCCTTTGGGGTCTCAGATGAAGATCCCTCCCTGGCCCCCCTGGTGCACCTACCCCTGCCTCCCGTGCTCTGTCTCGGGTATGTCAGTGGTGTGTCATTCTACACAGTAAAGAGTTTGAACATTTTTTGGCTGGAAGGCAATATTTAAATCATGGAAAACTTGCTATTCAGGCTTGGCCTCTGTTCCCACAAGACAAACACAACTGTGTGTGAACCAACGGAGTGGGAAATCTGCTCCTTCCAAGGGGAAAGGTTATGCTGTTATTACACCTATTGTATAAAATATTCCATTAAATGTCATTAGCATGGCATTATCTTGCCTCCTTTAGGCATCAGAACCCCCTCAAAAAGGGGTCTTAATACTGCAAAGTACATTCTTCACAGGTTTAACCTTTTTTAATTAGTATTTCCTCAGAGCCAGAATGTTTAATATGCTGACATTCCCAGGTGCACTAGTGAAGGAAAGTGAACTTTGATCATTAAGAAACATCTGAGACGATTTGATCTGCATTTTTAGGGTTGGTAGAGGCAAAAGCAGTTTCTATAGCTGCTTGTGTGGTGACCCCCGAATAGTCATGCACCAACGGCACAGTCCTTCTACAATCAGTATCACAAATAATTAAAAATTAAGGAGAATTTATTATTTTTCTGCCCAGCTGAAATTCCCACAAGTCACCTCTCGGCATATTCAAGAGTGCACAAGAGGGATTTATTATTTCCTGGTATATTGACTCTGAAAGGTCTGGGGATTACAGCTGCTTTGCACATGAATAGCTGGAGTGTGTTGTACAAAAGGCATGGTCTGTGAGATAATGGGGTTGGATGTGGGAAAGCGCTGACCCTGGGGGAGAGCAGGCTGGTGCCTGATGGCAGGAATCAATTATGGCTCAAAGGAACACATTGCCCTGGGAGCAGGCTTGGCGGGAGCCACCATGAGCTGGCTTTGCCACCCTCCTCCTTCAAACCCAGAGGAAACAGCCACAGTCCTCCTGCTTCTTCCCGGGGCTCACGTCAAAATCATGCCAGGGGTGATTTTGGTAATGTCACTATTCCCCAGGTCAGGAATGGGGCTGGGAGCCTGCAGGGATCCCACCCGTGCTGCCACAGGGGTTGGAGGTTTCTGTGCAGCACCTCGGACAGTGAGGAGCTCACCGGGAGCTGCCCAAATTCCTCTGGGAGGTGCCGTCAGTGATTCCCGTGCCCTGGAGGAGGGAACAGCCCGACACTGGCACTGCGCTGGAGGCAGCAAACAGAAGCTGCAGGCTTCACGCACTTCCTGCATTGTTTCGGGTGGGTTTTTTGAGAGACGCTGGCATTCAGCTCTTACGGTGGGCTCAGCATCTCTGCGGGTCTGGCACTGCTGCCAGCCTCTCAGATGTCAAAATGGGAGCTTTGAGGAACCAAGAAATGGGCTGAGTGTCACAGGAATTTAATAAAAATATTTGATGTTTCTAATAAAAAGAAATTGATGTTGATGCTTTTTTTTTTTTTAACTTTCTGGCTATTGAACATTTGGGCTTTGGATCAATAAAAGTAATTTTCTGTCTTTATAGAATTATGAGGCTTGGACATGACATCCTACTGAAGGCCATAAGTATTTTGAGTGCCCTGGTAAAAGTCACAGGACTGAGCAAACAGTGCTGCCAAGTTTTTGGCATGGGGCAGGTGTCCTGCAGGGAGGAGGTTTCAGCAGAGCAGGTTGAGAACTGTGGGCTCCTGAAGTCTGGCCCCAGCAACCACTTGCTGTCATTGACAAGATGGGAATGGTGTGTTCGTGCCAGGGGAGAGAGCAGGCACCTCTCCCCTTGCAGGGCAGTTAATCCCATCTGCATGTGGCAGATATTTAATCACTCAGCCTCCAGCCAGGGCAGGGCTGGGGAGGGAGATAACAGCCACAGGCTGAGCCTCGACTGATTGTCCCTCCCTTGGGAACAAGTCTGTGACCTGAAGCTGACTCTCCCTTGTGCCCCAGTGGATTTTTCCCCTTCTCTCGAGCTCAGCCTGAGTTTTGGGGTGAGTTTTGGGGGCTGAGCTCACAGTAGATCCGTGCTCTTGTGTGTGGCAGTTGCCAGTCACCACCTGTGGAGTACAATGGATGTGTGGCTGGGGAAAGTGTCCTGGGGCTCCTGCCAGGTCCTGCTCTGCCAGGCAGGTGGGGTTTGGAGGCCTGAGGATCATCTCTGCCATGCTCAGCTGGCAGCAGAATGAAGAGTTGTGTCTGATAAAAGAAGGCACTTGCCTTGTGGGCAGGAGCAGAGCTTCAGAAGGTACCTACGCTGGTTCTGAGCCAGACAAGGGACTGGCAGGGCCTGGTTCTTACAGGGCAGTGTTGGGTGCCCCCATCACCATCCACAGGACAAGGCCTACTGTCAGAATCCCTTATAAATTCGGGAGTCCAGAGCTCACTGCATCCTCTCCTGCTGGAAGTCAGCTGAGCAAAATTCCATGGTGCAGACAGACAGGGACTGAGGACAGCTGGGGCTTTGGTAGGTCTGTGGGAGCACGAATATACAAATTAAAACTTAGTTTACTTCCCAGAGAAATCAAGTTATTTTTCTGCTGAACAGATCATTAAGTATTTCCTGATTGTGCATCTTCCTTTCCAGCCTTTAGTGGCCTTAAACAAATTATACTAAAAACCATTTTCAAACCTCACTGCTGAACTTGAGAGCAAAAACTCTGGTGTCTGCTTATCTGGGTGGTGTCTGGCTGCAAGTGTGGTCCAGGCTGGTATCCCAAATTCTCCCACAAGCAAGGGAGCTGGCTCCTTTCAGAGATGCCAAAGATAATTAAAACAAAAGTGGGTGCTGAGCACCTTTGCAAACCAGATGTCTCAGCCACTTGAGAAGCCCCACAATCTGTAGGCTGTTTGAAATCTTGGTTTTCTCCTCTCTGCCTCATTTTCCTGCCTTTGTACAACATTGCTAATAATACATCCTCGCTGAGAATTCATTAGCTGGTATTTGTAAAGCACTTTGAAAATGCAAAGCTAGTGCATTATTCCTACTCTTCTGGATGCTTTCCATGTTATTAAAATCAGGATTTCAGAAAGGCTTATAGGGGATCAAAACAGCATCCCAAACTTGAAAGGAAGCAAGTCTGTTAAACCATCAACTGTCGCCTCCCCCTCCAGCCAGATGTTAAGCCCTAAAGAACTGAAGTGGCACAAGGAATTACTTTCCCAAGTTCCCCCAGCTGGGCTGACAGGCCTTGATCAATGGTTTTCTCCACGGTGAGGGCTATGCAGATGGTCTGCCCAGAGCAAGGTTTCTGTGGAGTACAAAGGGAAGTCAAACACCATTTCTAATTCAGCTTGTAGCATGGCACACTTCCTTTATCCTCCCCCTGAATGCCCTGAATGGGAGAGCAGTGTGGGAAACTGGAGGGAACTCCACACTCACAGTGTCTGTGGGGCTGGGAGACACCCCTGTCCCCAAACCACATCTGCCTGTGACAGGCAGGGGGGGAGAGGAGTGACAGATCGAGAAATCAGATTATACAACCTGCACGGAGGGAAAGCAAACCCTGAGGAAAAGGAAAAAAGGGAGGGAAGATGTGCAGGCAGATGGAAATTGCACCAGCCAAGGAGCAGGGCAGGGAAGGGATGGGAGGGAATGCAGGGAAGGGTTATGGGGAAAAGACAGGGAAGTGCCAGCAGGGAATGCAGGGAAGGGTGGGGAGGAAAAGCAGGGAAGGGATGGGAGGGAATGCAGGGCAGGGAGCTGCAGAGCTGAATCTTGCTCATCCACCTCTCAGGCCAAAGGAAACTGTCCCACTTAAGGTGGCACAGGTGGTTTAGATCCACACTGAGACTTTGGAGCCACATCCTGTTTGCTTCTGTAATTCCCTTGGTTTGTTCAGTATGTCCCAGGGGACACAGTGATTCCTATGGACCGTGAGGGTATTATTAGAATTTTGTATAACTCAAATGGATTTGTGAGGGCTGGGCCTGGCTTTTAAGAAAATTAGACCAGGTTTTATACCAGCAGTACTCAGGGAAGCTCTTCTCTTCATTAATACTCCTAAATTACTCTGCTTGGATGAAAGAAATGGGAAACAACAGACCTGATTTTCTGGTCTTGGTATCTGGCAGGAGAAAATTCAGGCTCAAATTTTGATTAGGTTTTGATAAATTCCACTATAGGTGGCACTAACTGAATATCCTACTGTTCCCAGTTCATCTCTGTCCCTGCTCCCAAGCCTTTCACCTTTCTAAATGACTTACTAACATAAGGCTGTGGAAATTTGTGTACTCCAGAGTTTCCCACACCATTCCTTAACTATATTCCCTCCTGCCACAAAGGAAGTGTGCCTGACTACAAACCACATTAGCAACGGTGCTTGGCTCTGCTTTGTGTTCAGTGGGAAACCCTGCTCCCAAAAGGCCATCTGGGCAGCATGGGCCAGGAGGAGGCAGTGGGAGCAGGGAGCATCTCCAGGAGACTTGGGAAAGCAGCAGCATCTTTAAGTCTTCCTCAAGGGATAACATCTGGCAGGGATTCTGGGGCAAGGCTGTTGCTGTAGCCCTATCTCAAACATCCAGATCCAGTCTCCTGGGACTCTAAGGAGTTTTCTGTGCAATAGTGCATGGGTTTGGAATTGTAGTAGGAGGTGTGTAAGAAGAATTCATTCTCCTTAGCATAAAGTCCGTGGACTCTGATAACTTTTGAATATTGTAATTTTTGTTGTCACGTGTAATTTAATGTGTGGGGCCTCCAGCCTTTATAGGTAAAGTGAATTGGCTCTGGGTCAGTTTGGATCCAAATGGAGAGGAAATTTTGAGCACTGCTCCTTGACTGTGCCAGTGCACAACCACCACCACGAGCAAGGAGGGTGAGGTTGGCATGACTGTCCCCATGGAGTTAATGTAGTTATTATCTGGGAACTGAGTGGAGAGGTAAGAGGAAAACAGCAAGTGTCTCTAGCAAGGCTGTCCCTGGCCCCACAGATCAGGGGAGTGGCACTTTTCTTCCTCATGTGCTCAATTAACGAGCTCAAGAAATGAATTCCAGCTCCAGAGTTTCTGTGTCAGGGAATCTCCCCAAGAGGGATGAGCAAAGCACAGGATTGGTTTCAGAGGTGGCATTACATGGGCTCAAAGATAATCCACAGGCTTTGAGGAGAACATGTGAAATGGTGTCACAAAAGCTTTCCCACAACTTGACATAAAAGACCTGGAGCTCAACAGCTGCTGCTCTGTACAGAGAGAAGGAGCCCATTCAGGGCAGCACAATGGGGATGGAAAGGCAGAGCCTGGAAGAGATCATTTAAACCTTACCTGGGCCTACAATACTGAGCTGCAGAGTGAGAGAAATGTGTCTGTGTGCTGTGTGTGTGTGTGTGTTCACATTAAAAGTGTGGCCACACACATATATTAATGTAGAGATGAACACACACATATTAATGTAAATGCAAGTGGTACTTACTGAATACAGTAAGAGCTCCCCAAACATAAGCTGTGACACTACTTGACAGATGAATTGCTGGCAGATGTGGTTCAAGTTTTCCTACAGGAATCCCTGGCTTTTATTGGACCCAAACAGTGAGACCATCAACTCTCCCAACTACAGGCACCTCTTGAGCATCTCAGTATAGAAACTGGTCCAATGGATGACTAAATAGACTAAATCAAAATAATTAGAGTAAAATGTGACACTCCAAGACCCTTCTCCCCATTTATTTATCTTGCAGGTGTTTGGAAACAGAAACATAAAGTGCTTGTGACAAGGCTTGAGAGTTTTCTAAAGGGCTGCATAAAGTACTGAGGGAAGAGAACAAAGAACAAAACGTTTTCAATAATTGTGTGTACTTAAAAGTAAATGTATTTATTTGCAGCAAACCAAAGTGGAAAAGCGGTTTTCCGTTTCTTTCCCACGGGCAAAGCTGGTGCCAGAGTCACTTGTGGGAGAACCACTGGCTCTGGATCCCTGAGGAAACTGGGTGAGTGGATTTGAAACATTTCTGCTCTTTCTCTCAGAGTGCTGGGAGCTGCTCGTGCGTGTGTGTGAGGCACCGTCCCTGCTCTGTGTGCCATGTCCCTTCTCCATGTGCCAGGTCCCTTCTCCATGTGCCATGTCCCTGCTCCATGTGCCATGTCCCTTCTCCATGTGCCATGTCCCTGCTCCATGTGCCATGTTTCTTTTCCATGTGCCTTATCCCTTCTCCATGTGCCTTGTCCATTCTCCATGTGCCATGTCCCTTCTCCATGTGCCCTGTCCCTTTTCCCTGTGCCTTGTCCCTTTTCCCTGTGCCTTGTCCCTGCTCTGTGTGCCATGTCCCTGCTCTGTGTGCTCTGTCCCTTCTCCATGTGCCATGTCCCTTCTCCATGTGCCCTGTCCCTTTTCCCTGTGCCTTGTCCCTGCTCCAGCGTGTGCCTTGGCGCGTTCCCTGGAGCAGAGCAGCCTTCCCGCCGTTGGCAGCTGAACTCCTCCTCCTCCTCCTCCTCCTTCCTCCCGCATGTGAACCCCAGGCCGCCCCTGGAATGCTATTGATCCATGGCATTAGTCAGCAGCCTTTCCCATTGAAGGCCAGCTCTTTCCCAGCTCCTCACACGTAATTCTGATCCCAGGCTTTCACGTCGCACACACTCCCCACCTGCTCATCTGGGAGAAGGTCATTATCCGCAGGCTATTCACTGGCACTGGAGCATGCAAGAATAGCTGCTTCTCCCATTGTGCTTCCCAACTCTGGGATTGGCTGGGGACTGTGGGAAACGCCACCGAGCCGGAGACCCACAGACTGGCTCTGAGCTCGGACAGTATAAATAGCAGGCAGAGGCAGCTTCCAGCAACACATTTCTCCTGGATTCCACTCCGAGGCCTCCCTTCCCTTCTCAGGACAGATGGCTCCCAGCACCATTTTCTTGGAGCCCGACAACCTGCTGACACCAAAGGAGAAAAACAAAGTAAGTCCAGGCACAGCTCCAGCTGCACCCTCGGCTGCTCCCGGAGCAGTTCAGCCAGCTGAGAACCAGTGATGGACAACAAACAGCCCTGAGGGGTGACAGGGACAGGATCCTTTCATAACAGGTCTCTTTTCCTTTGCATTCTACAGCTGAGGAAACCGGTGGTGGAGAAAATGCGCCGGGACCGGATTAACAGCAGCATCGAGCAGCTGAAACTGCTGCTGGAGAAGGAGTTCCAGAGGCACCAGCCCAACTCCAAGCTGGAGAAAGCTGACATCCTGGAGATGACTGTCAGCTACCTGAAGCAGCAGAGCCAGCTGCAGATGAAGAGTGAGTACTGAATTTTGTTTCAGTCTCCATCTTATTGCAAATCTGTGACAGTTGTATTAATCTTGAGCCATGAACAACTGCTCTAAATTATTCTTTCTTCCCTCTCCCTCTTTTTTTCCCTTCTCTAGCTGCAGGATCCTTCCATAAAAGCTCCCAGTTTGACTTCAGAGAGGGCTATTCCAGGTGTTTGCAAGAAGCTTTCCATTTCCTCTCTCTCCATAAAGTCCGAACTGAAACACAGACCAAACTTTTAAGCCACTTCCAGAAGAGCCAGTCGGCTGCTCCAGAGGTCTCCTTCTGCCCTGGGAACACCAGCCCCCTGAAACAAGTGTCTCCAAAGGACACCAGCCCTCTCTGGAGGCCCTGGTAGTCGGGGGAGTCCTCACTGCATGGACCTGTGACAGTCCAGAGGAAGGATCTGACTGCATCTGGTAGTCCAGCTCTGATCCTCTCTGCTGTAGGGAATTTTATTTCCCCCTGTATTTTATTTATGTACGAAAGAATGCTATACTTTTGACTCTTTTGGGATCCTTTGGCAAAAGTTGAGGCGTTCTGTTGGGTGTTGAAGCTGTGTAGGCACTGCTGCAGTGCTGCCCAGGCAGGGGCAACGTCTTCAGAATGAAGGAGGGTGTTTGTAAATGTTACAGTTGTGATGGACAGGAATTGCTGTAGGAGATTTTCTCTAATATTCTCTGTAAGAGCCACCAGCTTTGCTCTGGCTTGACTAGTGACTCTGGTTGAACTCCTCTCTCCAGAGGAGAAATTTATTCCCTTTGGTTCATGTGCACTTGGTTAAAATCCGTTTCCCTCTGTTTGCTTGTCCACTGTACAGCATCAAAACTGGGTTTGGTCTTGGTTTGGATTTCTCCCCCGTGGCCCTTTCATAGTTCTGTATATCCAGTGCAAGGGATGACCAGAAGTTAGGAAACTATGTGGAATATTTCTACTATTTGATGCTTTTTTCATTTTAGAAAAAGAGTATGTTGCTGCTTTATGTTAAAGAAAAGGTAGTAGGTAACAGCCTTGATTAGTCAATGTTATACATTTTGGGAGTAAGCTATGCTTTTTTAGCATTTTCATTATAATAATGATTTTTATCTGTATTGAGTGGTTGAATTCCTGGTGGATGGTGTTTCTCCCGGTGCTGGGACAGCCCTACGGCTCACATGCATACTGTGTATGCTCCTCTGTGTGTGTAGAGAGCAATAAAATGCATTTGTGTGCACCTTGTGCGTGGTTCTCTCCCTGCAAGGGACGCGCAGCCGCCTGGACCCCCGAGAAGGATCCGTGGCAGTCTTCTCAAGAAATGATCTTTTGGCAAAGCTCGCCCGTTCACCCGAGTCACCCCTAACCCCATGGAGTGAGAAATGCTCCTGCCACCCAGAATTTCCCTCGGCTGAATCCTGTCGAACATTTCCAGCCCTCACTTGCAGGAGTGCCTCGGACCTGTCCCGGTCTCCTGCAGCCACCCACCCGCCTCCTCCTTCCTTCCACACCGGCTTTTTTTTATACAAATGAAGCCCCTAAGTCGGGTTTTGGGGGATTGTTTGCCACCATTTGAGTTTTTTCCCCCCAGGGTTCGAGGGATTAGTGGCACACACGCGTTGCGGGGCGGGTTTGTTTGCCAGCTTTTGGGGTGCCTGTGCCAGGTTTGGAGGGGCGGGTTTGCCACGATCTGAGGCATTCTGCTGACCTTGGGGTCCAGCTCTCCCCCTGCCAAACCCTCCCCTGCCAGGGCCTGTTCGGAGGGAAGTGTCGTCTCTTCCTCCTTCCCGTCCCAACATGTCCTTTCGCTTTCGTTTGGAGCTGCTCCTTTCCGACTCCAATGTCCCGCTCCCTGCGGGGCCGGGCCGCTCCCTCACGGGGCAGCGGCGGCTCCGGGAGCCTGGTGAGGGAGCGGGGCCGGGGGGACCCTCCGCGGTGGCCTGAGGGTGCCCCGGTGGCCTGAGGGTGCCCCGGTGGCCTGAGGGTGTGCCGGTGGCCTGAGGGTGT
>VXBA01004717.1:685544-858963 GCA_013399895.1 Serilophus lunatus | reverse complement strand
CCTTTCCTGTCCTGTCCTGCCCATCCTGTCCTGTCCTGTCCTGTCCTGCCCACCCTGTCCTGCCCACCCTGTCCTCCTGTCCTACCCACCCTGTCCTCCTGTCCTGCCCACCCTGCTCCTCCCATCTCGATGCCCACCCGGTGACCCCCGGCAGTGGCATCGGCCGTGGGATGATGACCCACCTCGGTGGCGTGGGGTGATGTCCTGGTTCTGGCTGGGGTGGAGCTGATTTCCCTCCCAGTAGCTGGTACAGGGTTTTGGGGTTTGCACTGAATGCGGGGTTGATCACAGAGATGTTTTGTTATTGCTGAGCTCACCCAGAGCCAAGGCTTTCCTGCCTGCCGGGCTGGGGGTGTGTGGGAGCTTGGGAGGACACACAGCCGGGGGACAGGTGACCACAACAACTGCCCCAAGGGATATTCCAGACGTGTGGCATCATGCTCAGGATACAAAGAGGGGGGGGGAGAAGGAGGAAGGGGGGGCTTTGGAGCAATGCCCTTGTCCTCCCAAGTCACTGTTACACAGGATGGTCCCTGCTTTCCTGGAGACAGATGAACATGGGAAGCAGTGAATTCATCTCAAGCCACGAGTTTTCTCACTTTTACCAAGCTCCAAGGCCCTTGTAGTTTATTTACAGGAGTTAGTTGTGGTTTGGTGCCAGTGTCAGCCCCTGGCCAGCTGAGCTTTGCTAACAGAGCTGCTGCTTTAGGGGTGGTTTCTGCTTTTCAGGACTTCGTGTTCTCAAGCACTGCACTGCCTACTCCAGCACGACGTGCATACCTTGTGTGGAGGGGACTTACACAGTTCACCCCAATGGGCTGACACACTGCATTCTATGCAAACAGTGCGATAGAGGTAAGGAGGATGCATAAGAAGCAGTGAAAATGGATTTTTCATGCCTTTTCATGGATACATTCTCCCTTCTCCCTTCTTGCCTCGTTTACTTGATGGATTATAGTGTGAAGAACAGGTTTGTGTCACTGTGCAGACCTGGGAATGTTGTCAGCTGTGGGATGGGAGGGAAAAACTGACATGGAGCTTTAGCTGGCACCACTGGGAGTTTGATCTGCAGCCTCTCTCCTAACATTTAAAGTCTCTTTTAGATTGTAGTGAGGTGTCTGAAGAACAGTCTTGGAATACTGGGGTAAGGTAGGCCTGGAAGAACTCCACCAGGACAGCTAATTTAAAAACATCCAAGTTGGGAGTATTTTGCTTTTGCCATTAACTTATGACAGATGTGAATGTGAGCCAAGGTGTTGCATCTGTGAGGAACTGGGCCTTTTTACACATCCAGAGTTCTGATGGTCTTCACCAGTGCATCAAGGCAAGGCTAAATTTTCTCTTTTGCTTTGGTTTCTGTTTACCTGTGTCAACACTGGGGCTGTGCATGTGGATTTCTCTCAGGAGCCAACCTCGTGACAGAAGTAGCCTGTACCTACACCAGGAACACAGTGTGTGGCTGTCAGCCAGAGCACTTCTGCAGTTCCCTTGGCCTTGAAGGCTGTGAGCTCTGCCAGCCCTACACTGTCTGTGGGCCTGGCACTATGGTGAAGGAAAGGGGTAAGCCAACAGAGCCTCAGCAACACCAGAGGCAAAGCTTTCTTGTGGAATGCCTTTGGAGTTTGATGTGGTGTGGCCAAGAATATACTTGGTGCTTTCTCCCTGTGTGTGAAGGCAGAAGTGTGTGAGCTGTTGTCTGTGGGGAGGGGTCTCTGCAGTAATTGCTGGGTCCCTTACAAAGGCCACGCTGAACTGAAGCTCTCCTTAGCCAGAGGTTCAGGGAGAAATCCTGTGGGCTTCTCCCTTCTAGGCAACAAGACCAAGGACAATGTGTGTGAAGTCTGTCCTCCTGGCACCTCCTCCACAGCCAGCATGTCTGAGACCTGCACACCACGGCTCAGGTGAGCAGCTCTGACTCCTGGTGGGTGAGTGACTGTTCTCTGACTGCTGGGTCTGCATTTTGGTGTGTTCCAAGCAGCAGGGTCCTCCCTCCAGTAAGGCACCGAGTGTGGAATCCTGTTCCTGTGTCCCACTCTTTCTTGGGAACAGCTTAACTCCTGTCTTTATAGACTCATTAACATGACAGATTTAGAGTTCAACCTCTCATCACACTTGTCACTGCACAGGAGACTCTTGGGCAGCTTTGGAGCTGTGAAGAGCAGCACACTCTGGTACCCTGGTTTCAGCTGACACATCCCTTAGCTAGAGTAGAACAGGTGAGAGTTTGCTTCTGAGGAGAATCACTTTGCACTCAGAAGCCATTAAAGCAGAGACAAGAGTCAGCTCCCACTTGGATTACCCACCAAGTGAGAAAAACCCTTGGGAATGCTCCTGGCTGTGGAGGTGTGATGTTAAAAACAGGGCAGCAGCTCCAGAGCAGGGTCTGCTGGCAGGTCCAGGCATCACAATTATTTCTTTTCTCACATCAGACCTGAGGAGCAGGACCCTTCCCCAGCTCTGCCTGTGCCAGCAATCATAGCAGTCGTTGTCTCTATTGTGAGCTTGGCTGTTGCAGCTGCTGTCACTTATATCTGGCAAAGGAGGAAAAGGAAAAGTTTTGTGCCACGTAAGTACCAGGAGTGTGACTGTAAGGGAGTAGTTTGTAATCTTATCCTGAAGAATGGTCTTAGATCTTCAGCTGAAAACGTGACAGCCAGTTAGAGGTGGATGTGAGGCAGCTCCAGTTGTGTTTGTCCCAGCTCAGCTGTGTCAGGGGCCCTCCCTGCTGCCCCCCTGCCCCTGCCTGGCACAGCCTGCCTGCAAAAGTGCAGGAGTACCACATTCCTCTTCCTGCTTGTTGATGGGACTGTTTCCTTTCCTTTGCAGCGGTGCAGGAGTCAGAGGTGAGCGTCTCTCTCCTTTCTCTTGGGTAATATGTTGAAACCTAATTTGAGAGGGGCCCAGCAGTGGCTCTTGCTCTTAAGGAATAAGTGAAAGTCTAGCTGGTAGTAGTGGGAAGAGCAGGATTTGCTGATAAAGCTGATGAAACCTGACTGTTCATACTCTGTTTTCCTTTGCTGTGCCATAAAGCATGAAAAGCGTGGCCAGGCTTTGATGTCCACTGAGGAGAAAGAGGCTCAAACAGCTGTTCCTGTGCAGGAAGTCGGTGCTGACCCTGAAGAAACCAGGACTGAATTGGACATTTATGTGTGAACTGTGGCAGTTCAAATGGAGATTGTGGCAGACAATGGGAGTGGTTAAAAACCCCCCAAGCACAAGCCCTTTTTTCTAAAAATTTGTGAAGAAAAAGGCAGCTTGAAAATGAAAAGGAGGGTTTGCAAAGGAGTTAATGAAATAGCCCAGTGGCATCTTGTGAAGGGAAGCATCAAAGTCTGAAATAGCTGAGTGATCAAGGCACTGGGAGTGTCATCAGAGGCTGGAAAGCTCTTCCCTTTTTCATCCCCTTCGTGGAGCAGTGGGCTGTGTGGAATGCCGGGAGTTCTTTATTCCTACCTCTTGGGAGTGGGCACTTGGTACACATTAACTATTGCATTATTCCTTGTTGGTTAAAAATGGCTTTTTTAACACTTTAAACATTCCACTTGGCTAACACATAACACAGTCTCCAAATGCTTTTTGAAAAATTTTGGGTTTTTTAGGAGTAAGGAAGTTATTGTTGGGAAAAAGAATTGTCCATGGCAAGAATCACGTGGTTTTTATGAAAGAAAGTTCATATCCCATGAGACCACTGTGTGTAAAAATAAAGCTTTTAGCACTGAAAACACATTCTCTTTGTGAAAGAACTTTCCTGCTACAGAGAAGGGCTGGGATGGGTGTGATGGGACACGTGGGAGGAGGCATCTGCACGACCATGAGCAATGGGAAAAATGGGAAATGGCTTTTGCTTAGGGAAAAGATGATAGACTTTGTGTTCATGTGATTGGTTTGTTGTTTGTTTTGTTTTTTGTGTTTTTTTTTTTTTAAACTGTGTTAGTTTGTTCAGTAGAATTAGTTCTGGGTGTTTGTGCAGAGTAAGGTGATGTTTCAGAAACTGTGGTTGATGGGAAATGGCTGCAGGGGGCTGTGCAAAAGTACAGCTCAGTTGTGATAACGAGTGCAGGCAGTGGAAAGTGAAAGGGTTTAGGGCATGAGTTAGAATTCCTGACAAAAAATCTCTGCTGTACACATGCAGATCTGTCCATGAAGAAACACTGTTAAATTTCTGAGAATCAGAACATTGTGATTTTTAGGGTGTTGGTGGGTTGGTTTGTTTGTTTTGAGTGCAAATACTGATAAAATTCTCATATTTTGAAAACCTTTGTATTGCAGTAATTGTGGAAATACAAACTACCAACAGTTTCTGTCTCCCAGCTATTTTTGTACAAGAAAGACAGACACAATCCCAGTTCTGGAAGTATCTGACCCTAAAAGAGGCACAGTCTTTGCTGATGCTTGTGTGGCTGCTGAGATTTGGTTTTGCTTTGGTGGTCAAACAAGTGACAAGTCAGTTCTTACATCTCCTTCTGAAAATACCAGTAGCACCCAGCAAATCCACTACTGGTTTTGTGTTTGCTGGTTTGTGGCTGGTCTGACTTCCTGACTGTGTCATAGTGAACAGTAAAGATAGGAACTGGGCAAGTACAGGGTTTTTCTCTGACCTTCTTTGGTAGCTGGTTAATATTTCATGGGAGGGGGGTGGATGTTTTCCAACACTTCTAACTGTAGAATTTGCTAATTGTTAACCACTGCCTGTCCCTCCACAACACTCATGCATGAAGGGTACATTGTTGAGTAAAAAACCTTTGAAAATAAAACCAAACCCCCAAATGAAGAAAGTTCACAGAACAGTGAAAATGCACCTTCAGCCACCTCTGTGCTGCAACCAACCATCTGGTAAGTCCTGGCTTTTTATTTTTTTAATCTTGTAATGCCTGAATGTTGTTGCTGAAAGCCCTTGTTGTCATCCTGCTGCTGCACCTGCACTGCTGGCCCTGTGGCTCTGCACAGGCTTCAGATCTTACAGCTTTGCAGCTGCCAGAGCTTCCTGCAGCTCACAGGTGGCTGGTGCTACTCAGCACCTCGCTTTCTTTCTCAAATGTGGATTGTTAATCCCTGACCTGGCAGGGACATTCCTGGTCTGTGCCTGGTGCTCTGGTGGCCGTGGAGCTTGTTCTCAACGTGGTGGTCTTCAAGTTGTGAAGGTTTCATTGCTGCTCTTCTCCAGACCTGGCCCGAGTGGAGTTTGTAAAGCACTTTGTAAACCCCACTGGGCAGGTGGAAACCTTTGATGGGGCTGACAGGCTGCTGCTGGACCCTGGGCTGCCTGCATGTATTGGAACACTCTGGATCTTGAGGAATTTGGTGAGCTGTGAAAGCAGACTGAGATCTTCAGGAGAGAGAGGAGTCAAATATTACTGCTGTTCAGTAAGTGTTGTCGTTAGGAGGAGGGATTTATTAATGTTTAGGCAGTAATTGCTCCAAGATGTTTTTGCAAAGAAGTATCTGCTCTCCAGCCCCATAATTCTGTGACTTTTCAGTGATGTGCAGGTAGAAGCTGCTGTAGGTGAGCTGGGAGCTCTGCACAGCCAGGGAAGGGGTGCAGTATGGACCGGGATCACCCATCTACCAACTAAAAATGAATTTTTTTGGGTGCTGCCGTAGCAGGGTGTTGGATGTTTGCAGCAAGTGCGTGTTCCATAGAATATGAAAACCCTCCTGTTGGATGTGGTTTTGGAGGGTTTCAGAAGCTGGGGCTGGGTTTGACACCAGGTGGCAGCACGGGAGAAGGAAAGGCTCCTTCTGGAAAACGTCGGGAGCTTCCTGCTGTTCCTAAGTGTGTAATAACGCTTCTCTGATGTCTCATTGCCTACGAGTCTAAAACGAAGCAAAACACCTCCGGGTACAGAAGTTCCCACTAGGATGAAGTATTTTATGGTTGTGGAAAAGTCACCCAGGGAAAGAAAAGTAACTCAGTGCCATTTCTTGGGCATTTGGAGCCCATCTCCTCTCTCCAGTCTTGTCTCTCTGTTTAAAATGTTCTCATTGCTTGCCAAGGAAAGCCACCCAACCCTCCCCATAAGGAAATTCTTGCTGAATTTGCCACCGTGATTTTTTAAGTTTTATTAAAAATCAATACGTGTTACATTTTCAAGTGTAAATACTGAAAAATAGCCTATGGCAAAATGAAAAGGCACAGGATTAAAACCAGCTTAATTGTTTCCATGGATACATGTCTGCTATTTGGCAAAAAGTATTTTATACACTTTCTACAAGAATAAGCATCACTTTAAATATAGCTCTGAAGGGTAGGACCCTGTGATTTAACCATGAAGACAGAATTTGTACTCCTAAAACGTGATAATTCGAGTGATACCTCACTGGAAGGTGGTTCTTTGGAGCAGAGGAACTCAAGTGCAGGAGGAGAGTGCAACAGGCATCTCGACATCGAGCTCACTGTGTGACATGTCACGACAAACAGCAACCTCTGACAACAAAGCAAAGTGCAGGGGTACAGACAGCACGAGTTTACAGCAGCTCTGACCTGATTTGGGGAAGAATGCACCAGAAACTAGATCAGAACATTGGGGACAGAGCAGTGAAACCTCTCAGGTTTGCTGAGCCTCCGAAGGCGGAGTGGACATACGAAAATTATTGTTCCTTTCCGAAAAAATAGATTTGTGGTTGTCGGTTTTGCTTTCATTCAAGAATTAGTCCTTGTAACCCTGATGCAGTGTCTTGATAACAGTCAGGATGTCATTGGAAACAGTCCTTGTGTCCGGGAACACCCCGCGGGCTGCAGCCCAGCCCCGGGATCCCAGTGATCCCCCCCGTGCTTCCCAGTGGCACTGGGAGGGCTCAGTGCCGGGGGTGCTCTCACTGCAGCCCTGGCTGGGACCGAGCACAACCCCAGGCACGTCCCTGCCACCAGCGGGTTGTGGTGTCACCCTCGGCCGTGCCCGTGTCACCACAGGCGGCACCTCCCGGCGGGATGCATGGCCGTGCCCTTCTTGCAGCCGAACACCTCCGAGAAGGCTTCGAAGTTCTGCAGAGATCCCATCACCCTAAACACAGAGAAGGGACCCGTCTGCACGGATGCAGTGCATGGAGGAACAGAGCCCTGCCCAGACACTGGTTTGGAGCCTCAGAGCTCGGTTCTAGTTCAGAATATGGGATATTTTATGCAAGGAAATACGAGTAATATGACCAATGAAGTGCTGGAACTAAGTGGGTCTGGGTCCTGCTCCATTCCCCACAGACTGGCTGATTTACCAGGTTAAGTACACGTGCTCTCCAGGAGTGTCCTACAAGCCATGGGAGAAATCCTGGCAGTTAATCTGGATTTATCTTGTGTGATGTAAAACTCTCCTTCTGCCCTGCCTTGGTGCAAGGGGGTGAATGGAGCCGTGAGTTAGTAAATCAGTAAAACCCACCTGTACTTCAGAGGGCTGTGAACATCTGTCTTTATGGACTGGCTGGCATACTCTGGTCTGTAGGAGCCACACCAAACCTGCACAGGAGGGGCCAGAATTAGTGGGTCAGTGCTAAAAGGAGTTCACTTTGGGGACCTTTTCCGTGTTTTTCAGAGGTTTTCCTAAGAGCCAACCCAGTTTGTAATATTGGAATACCTTTTATAGAGAGGCAGAATAGGTGCAATTATTTACCAATTAGTCTTTGTTTTACCAAGGTCTTGGATCAAGAGCTGGTGCTTTGGGACAGGTCTGTCAGCATATTATTTCACACAGGTATTTTCTCCAACACAGGAGCTGAAGTCTGAGAGCCTGGGGCACATCCCTGAGTGTTCCTACCTGGGCAAAGTTGAGGAAGAAAAGCTGTTTGTGGGACAGGTTCAGTCCAGGCAGCTTTGGCTCCTTCCCTTCCTGTTCCAGCCACTTCAAGTAGGCCTGGAAATGATCATAAATCCAGTTCAGAGGAGCAGCAGGAGGGGATACTGAATGTTATTTTGGGATGGGAGATGTTAGTCACAATATGAATGAATACAATGTGCTTCCCTTCTGTACTTCTGTGGGTTTTCTCTCACACAAACAGTACAGAGAATTTTATGAAAAAGTTGTCAGCTCTGTTGACTTCACTGACTCTTTCTACAGGAATTTGTATCTGGAAATAAAGTGTTAAATCTCTTCCACAGGTCTGTAGTGATGATTTGTCTCTCTTCAGGTAACTGCTCATAAAATAGCAGATAACAACCTTGCTCAATAGTCTTGTCATTACCTGTTATTATCACACATTAATTGGCCAATTTGCTTTTTTTAGCTGTATTGACATGATGGAGACAAGTTAATGTGTCCCCACGCTGGTTCATTCCCAATGTTCTGTTACTGCAGCCTCCCAGTTGCTGAGATAGTCCCCAAACCAGTGAAACAAAAACAGGGAGAGCTGAGGGTGACAATAGATTCAGCACCACAGAACATCCATGGGTTCTGTGAGCAGCCAGTTCATATCATCCCACTCTGCCCCTCCACATCTGTAATGGCTTTTAGAACAATTCTACCAAAGTAATTAATTGAAATGTTGTCCCTCAGGGTCAGAACTGTCACTTCAGATTTCTGAAAATTCAGGATGTGCTACAAACACCCATAACTGGTGCCATACTCAAAATACCAGAGATAAAGTTTTACTGTGACCTCTGTCAGGGTTATTTGTAGGGAAGAACATTCCCTGCTCATCCCTGAGCTCCACCTTTGGGCTGCTCCTGGGTGCAAGAATGGCAGCAATCCTGCTCTGAATGGACCTATGGGGGCAGAAGCTTCTGGATACAGAACTGAGGCTTTAGCTTTCTGAATGTGGCAGTGACATGTTCATTGTCATTTAGGACAGAAGAGGTCCCCCCCCATTGCTGGGTCCCAGGTAAAGTGAACTCAGTGTGTTCCAGAGTTACCTTATAAGCCTGTCGGACTCCTCCATTATCTGCAATATTTTCTCCTAATGTGCTTATGCCACTGACCTGTAAAAGATAATCATTAATTTACTCCATAATCAGTAAAATCAGCAACTCTGAAAACCACAGGCTGAAGCACAGTCGCAGCACAGAGAGAAGGGTATGCCTGGAGCAGGGGGAAGCTGTGGCTTTGCACAGGGACAAAGAAAGGAGACAAGGAAAATAAAAACCCCCCATAGAGTAAAGGCTGTAGATTAAAACAGAGAGAACATGTGTGACTTCAACATGAACTGGATGGGGGCTCTGCTGGACAGACCATCACTGATCCTGGGCTTCCTGGGCTACCCCAGTTTCTAACAGCTGTGATATCTTATTTCCAGAGCAGTTCCCTGCAGTGTTTGGGGTTTGTGCCTGCCCTGTGCAGGGATTCCTGTCCAAAGCCAGCAGTGTGGCCCTGGCTGCTGTCACTCACGTTCTGCCCCCCTGCCAGCTCCCAGGTGTAGTTCCCATACTGGTGCACCATGCACAGGGACTGCTCCTTGAAGTGCAGTGCTGAGAAATTGCTCCACCAGTCCAGCATGTTCCCATCTTTATCAAAATTCCTACCTGCAGGAGAAGCCAAGAGAAAAGGGAAAGTTTTTAGTGAGAGTGTGTTAGAGCCACTGTTCTTCCAGGGTAGCACCTGGGATGTTGGAGCTGCACTCCCTCCCCTTTTCCTCCCTTGGTTTTGATGCTCAGAAATGGTTTTGTCACAGTTTATTCTCTTTGTCATGAGGGAGTGGATCAAATCAATTGTGGTCTCTATTATTCAGTGATTTCCTGCTCAATCAGCAGCCCTGACTTCAGGTGTAGCACTAAAGCCTGGTTTTATTTCCAGCTGGATTTTGCAGACATCATGTAACAAAACTTTCCCCCATCTCTGAGGTATCTCAGGTGCTTGTTCTGTGTGTCCATGTGACAGAACTGAGGTTCACAGAGAATTAAAAGCTGGAATGGCAGTTCTGGACTTTGTGTTCTCAACAATCTCTCTATAGCAAGGGGCTTTTTTTTGCTCTAGACCTCAATTTCTGAGGCTGAGTTGCGTGTTTATGTGTCATCTGCACAAGCTTAATTAGCATTAAGAAACAGCTTGAAGAAAATCCATGTGTAAGAATCACTGACATATGGAATCAGAAGTGAGTTTCACTTTCACATGGCAGAAAGATAAAAAAGTCAATTTATTTCAAGCATTTGTGTTGAAAAACAAACTCTCCTTTGGATTTCAAGACACTACTGACAACCCCTCTGTCCCAAGAATGTCATTCCCTGATTTCATTGTATTGTAGGACCCTGTGTATGTGTTTGCTTTGTTTCTGATCTGCTGATGCTGTAAATGCAGCAGTTTTTCCTGAGAGTTGTCATTGCCTCCATTTATTTTTGACATCTGCTTATTTCTTGTGTGCCCTGCTCTGCCCATGAAACATTCCCTGCCAAACCATCCCCAGTGTTCCTTCCCAGTGTGCCTGAAGTGGGGTGTGACCCTGTGTGCAGGGACCTGCAGCCCCAGCAGTCTGCCACCTCCATTCCTGACCCTGGAAGGAGTTTGAGCTGAAATAACACCATTTCCCAGCTGTGTCCTCACCATTGTCATCGAAGCCATGGGTGATCTCATGCCCAATAACCATCCCAATCCCTCCAAAGTTCAGGGCCTGGGGCTGGTGTTTGCTGAAGAAAGGGGGCTGGAGGATCCCAGCTGGGAAAACTGCAAAGAAGGAGAGAGAGAAGGAGATCCCCTAAGGTGGCTTTGTTTTTGCATCCTTAGCAGACAGATTGTTTGCTTGGTGGAAGGGGCAGGAAGGAACATAAAATATAAAATGATTAGAAACAAGCTCATGCCTCCTGTGAAATTGCCTCTCTCTTCATAAATGGAAAATGACAAGTTAATAAAGGTTTCATTTGGCACAATATCTCCCTGCTTGAGACCTAAGCATCATTTACATTAAGTTTGGCCTAATTTGGTCCATGGTGTTTGCTGCAGTGAGTCAAGAACAGAGTGTTTAAGGGCTGTCTTTTGGAGACAGGCACAGTTTGTGTGTAAGAGCCATTTTATAAGGGAACTAATGGATGTTTTACTGCTTTATTTGGGTTAGGGAAAGGTTAGAAATCATCTGCTGATACCAACAACACTTGGGGTGTAAAACATGCATAATTCCTACAGACTGAGAGCACCTGATGCCACTTGAGGAGGGCACAGTAGGAGATCTGTCCTGCTTCAGTCTGCTGGGAAAACCTTGTCCAGAACCATGGGATTTGCTTTTCATCCCATCTACACAAGATGAAAAACATAAATGCTTCTGGAGGCATTCAGGACTGCAAGTAATTAATTCTAATGAGATTCTTTCTACCAAGAGAGATGTTGAAATCACATTGCAAATAGTTCATTCAGAGAGTCAACCCAGTGATTCTGCAGTGTCCATCTGCACAGAGAGCAAAGTGGAGGCAACCCCAAACTTCTCCTGTGTTTCTCAGAGTGTGGGAACAGGAGCAGGAGCAGCCCAGGACACACTGGGAGCATTCCTGGCTCTGTAGCACCAGTTACAGGCTTTCAAACCCAAGGCAGATCCAGTGACAGTGTACAACTGCCAAGGTTGGGGAGCTGAATATTCAACAACTGAGTGCTGCACTGTTATGGTGCAAAAAAAAAAGGTTAATTAGCTCCATGGAGCTGCTTAAAACTGTTTAAACCTACCTATCTGGTTCCTGTTGGGGGAATAGAATGCATTGACCACTGCAGCTCCAATTATCCATCTAAAAATAAATGTTGCATAGAGTTAGTCATGATTTGCTTTTTAGACATCCTTTTAATTTTATTATTGCTAAAAATATGCAGGGTATATAGGAAAGGATTGTAAAGAAATAATCCTTATAAGCACTTTAGATGCATGAATCCAGAATTTACATTGTCTGTAACGTGCTGGCTGGAAACTCACATATCTTGGTCAAATATTCACATATCTTGGTTAAACACTCACATCATTTGGTCAAATACTCACATATCTTGGTCAACCCTCTCTCGGAGTTTTTTCAAGCTCTTCTGGGCTCCAGCTCTCAGGTTCTCCAAGATGTTTTCAAAGTAGTTGTATTCACTGAAGTTTAACTAAAGAGACAGAGCTCCAAATATATTAATAAGCTGTGTGGAATGTACCCTCTAAATAATGGCTTTTGATTGCATGGTATCACTGATTGGTTGGGTCTTTGCATGCATTTATTTATTAAAATGTTCATTTTAATGTCCTTGGAAAGGACAGCTGTACAGGTACAAGTGTTGTGAGTGGCAAGAAAATAAATGCAGGCTTTTATCTTGAGGTGCCTAGTGAGATATGCACAGAATACTTACATTGGCATATTCCTGATCCAGTTTTTCATTGTGGTCTTCCAAAATGTAATCTGGATAGCCAATTTGTTCTTTGATTGCCATTGCCTAGAGGAGAAGAATTTAATGTTTCCTCTCAATTGTGGGGTTTTTTGGTTTGTTGTGGGTTTTCTATAAAGTTTCAATACATAGAACAGTTCAATTTTTTTGACTTGCTATTGCAAAGGTGCTGATGGTCCTAAGGTCAATAAAAAGTCTAAAATATTTTCTTTGGGGGATTGCATTGGGTCCAGTTAACTTTCTAGGTGATGTGGGCTAACAAAGCAATGAAAAGGAAAGGACAATGGAATTGGATAATGGAATAATGAACATCAAAGTCCTTTCCTCTTGTTTGTAGAGGGAATGGAAATAGGGATACTACAAAATTCCAAAGAATTCCTATTCATAAGGGAATACTGAAGTCCCTTGGTATCTCTGACCTTCTCCCGAGCTTTCTCCTTGGATGCCTCATCCATCCACTGTAACTCATCCAAAGTCTCCACAAACACTTCCCGGATCTTCTCTATTAAATCCCGGACCTAAAACAGAACCAGTAAGACATGAATCATTCACACACCACTTCCCCAGGCACAGCTGAGGAGGGGTGAAAAGCCTCCAGCTGAAAGATGACGTCCCCAAATTCTCTGCTCCAAACCATGGTACTCAGCATTTAAAAGAGCATCATAAATGAGTTCCCTTTGGCTGGTGGGGGTCTGTCCCTGACAGATTAGTTTGGGGGCTCAGATGGATGGGAATGGGCATTGTGGGCACGGTGGATGTACAGTAGTATGAAGGGTAAACTACATACCATCCTCTTGCTCTCACCAGCAAATGTCTCCCGGACATACATCGCTCCCACCGCGCTCTCCATGTTGTTGTTGACGTAACTCACACACTCCCTCCACCGTGCCTCCTCCAGCGTGGTCCCGTAGAGAGCCTGCAGCAGCAAACACAGCTCTGACCCTGCCTGCAGCAGCAAACACAGCTCTGACCCTGCCTGCAGAAGCAAACACAGCTCTGGCCCTGCCTGCAGCAACCACAGCTCTGACCCTGCCTGCAGCAAACACAGCTCTGACCCTGCCTGCAGCAGCAAACACAGCTCTGACCCTGCCTGCAGCACCAAACACAGCTCTGACCCTGCCTGCAGCACCAAACAAACACAGCTCTGACCCTGCCTGCAGCAAACACAGCTCTGACCCCACGTGCCACCTCCAGGGCCTGGCCCAAAGGGCAGCTGAACCCAAGGCAAAGGTTTCCCTTTGCTGCTGTTGGGTTTGTTTTGGGTTGGCGTGACGTGATCACGGAATCACCGAATGGTTTTGGTTGGAAGGGACCTTGAAGATGATCTAGTTCCAACCCTCCTGCCTCAGCTGCTGTGTTGACAGGGTCTTTTTTAGGAGCTGTCAGGCTGTCCTCCAGTTCTGTGCTCTCTAGGAAGAGGGGAAATACCTTCCTGTAGCTGGCCCGAGCATCCCTGAAGCGCCGGCTCAAGCTGCTGACCCGGTCGATCACCAGTCGCCAGATGAGGTAGTTCTGGATGGTGCTGTGTGGGAAAGCAAAGCTGAGCTTAATCCCCTGTACAAACCAACACTGGTGCAGGCAGAGAGGAATCTCAGCTCTGCATGGAGACAAGGAAGCAAATGATTGCTGCCAGTCATGGGTTTCATTGCATCTCGTTTAACTGGAGGCATCCAGCCTGAGGACTGGACTGTCACGCCTGTTCAGGGGTTAATTTCCTACTTTTTTTCCTTCTAGACTGTAACAAGACCTAAGCCTGTGATGTACTTTTTGCTTCCCATTTAACCCTTCCTATGCAAGCAGCAGGTGGGACACCTGGTCCTGAAGTACTTTGAGACTCCGAGGCCTCCAAAGGCATTTCCCATATTTTACAGGGGTGTCATTTTCCTCAGAGAAGCTCTGTCAGAACTAGCAAGGGGGTCCAATAATTGGTGTTTCCACAATACTTCTGTGACTTTTGGTGGTATATTCTCCAGTTTCTTTACCTTGCTGAGTACTTGGAAAGAATTGCTTTCAGCTGCTGCAGGTAAGGCATGCCATATACCACCACCTCCTCTTCAGGGTCGACCTGGACACTGACTGAAGACATGACACCTTGGATGAAGAAGGTCCAGTTAAATTCCTAGGCAGACAGAGAGACATGTGCCAATGCTGGCTGTTTAAGTGCCTTGGTAACTGGACTTTCCACAGCTTTATGGCCTTGAATGTAGTTGTAGTGTTGTTCAGTAGAAAAAAGCTTTTTAAGAGACTCTGAAGACAAGAATGGGAATGATTTTGTACCTCTTTGTTGAATCACTGATAAACTCACAAAGCCATTTCCAATTTCCACTGGAATTAAGAGATTGAAAGCATGAGACTGCTCATTAAACACTTACATTCAATGCAAACTTTTCCTGTAGTTCTGTTAAGGTCATTTTGTTGTACAACAAGGTCACATCATGCCTTTCCTCTGCTGGGGTCGTTGCCTGAAGACATTCACAAGGTTATTACTGGAATCAACTGACAGAAATGTCAATGGCTGAAATCACATGCATGTGCACATAGACACACTCAAATGATATGTAAATAAACCCAGTGGTTTGGGAAAAGAAAGCTCATTTGATGGTGCCCAGAGCTGCTTCCGAGATTTCATCACAGAAACTTGAGTCCCCCCAGTGGTACATTGAGCCAAATGGTTCCCTCTGTTCTCTTTAGAATGGAAGACCAAGCTCTGGGAGATTTTTAAGGTGCTGTAGGTTTCTAAGGATGTTATCACAGTGTGTGTTTAGCAGAAGATTGATTATCCAAATGTAAATATGGCCAGGACTGGAGCAGCAGTGTGTACAACAGACATAATTACAGACACAGAGGCTCTGATTTCTGGGCTGCTCATGGCACAGAAGGTTGTCTTTCCTCTGCTCTTGTCAGGCTCTGGGTTTGCTGCTGTGTTGAAGCTGCACAAAACAGCAAGAGATCCTTCCCCTTCACCCCTTGCACCCCGTGACCTCCTGAGGAGTTCTCAGTTTCTGTACTCACATTTGCAATCTCTGTTTCCAGCTCCATGACCTTTGCCATTTCCTCCTGGACAAAGGAATCATCTTTAGACACGTTCTTGTCTTCCCGGATCATTTTGGCAATGGTGATCATGAACTGCAGATAAGCTTCTCTCACCTGCACACAGCCAACAGGGTGGGGGTGGCATTGTGAAGAAAAGGTTTGCTGTCCATCATTTCATAGAATCCCAGACTGGTCTGGGTTGGAAGTGACTTAAAACCCCTCCAGTTCCTCTCCTGCCCTGGGCAGGGACACCTCCCACTGTCCCAGGGGGCTCCAGCCTGGCCTTGGGCACTCCCAGGGATGGGGCAGCCACAGCTTCTTTGGGCACCCTGTGCCAGGGCCTCATAAGGAGGAATTCTTTTCTAATATCTAATCTAACCCTATTATCTCTTAGTGTGAAGTCACTCCCCCTTGTCTGTCACTCCAGGCCCTTGTAAATAGTCTCTCTTCACTGTTCTTATTGTCTGTCTTCACATTGCTGCTGCAGCAAACCATTGTCTTTATTATTCTGGGAAAAAAATAAGGCTCAGGGTTGCAGCCTCTGCCCTTGTCTCCAGCTTCATTTTATTGTGGGTTTTTCTCTCTTTCCCCCCCACTATAATAGATACTACTGCCACACACCTATGACCCCAGCTCATCCTGGAATTCCTTACTGGGCAGTTGCCAGCCTCAAAACACACTTTCTGCTTCCCTGTGCAACCCAGCTCTGGCGCTCTGAGTTAGAATTCCTGCTGGAGCAAAGGGAAGGCTCCGTGCTTTGAGCTGCCCTGTGGGGACAGTGGTCCCTACCTGCCAAAATCCCGGGCTAAACATGGAAGGTTTGAGTCCTCTGAAAGAAGCACCATAAATCTTCTAAACCCTGGTTTTACTGTCTGGGAGAAGCTCCCAGTGGTACCTTTGCTTTATTCCTGAGCCTTGAAAAGATATTTGGCTGCTGAGGGTGTGCTGATGCCTGGCACAGCAAAACCTGATGCTACCTGTCCTTCTCGAATACTTTTCTTCCCCACAGAGCTTGGGAAGCAGATAAACACAGAAACTGTTGTGAAACTGAGTCTGGGCACTTAGGGGACGATGATTTGTGGTTTTGGGCTGAACGCTGAGACCTTAATCAGGCCAGACTCCCCCAGGCCTCAGGAGGAGCTTTGCCAAAGGATGCTGGACTAAGCACAGGGGGAGTTTGGGTCATCAGAGCTGGGTTTATTGTCTGAGGGCACTGAGCTGGTAAATAGCAAATAAAAAGAGATTGTGTCTCCTCCTTAGTCATTAGGGTTAAAAACACAGCCTCAGCAGCGCTGCTTTATGGCTTCAAATTAAAGCTGTATCGGGCAAAGCTGCTCTTCTTTTGCTAATTTAGGATTGTCCCTGCACTGTACCTGATTTTCTACCTCCTTACAAGTCAGTCTATGCCTGACCTTCATGCAGCAATGCATGAATATCCCTCTGTTCTGCTGTAGCTGCTGCTGGACAGGTGGCACTTGTGGGGCAGATTCCTGGTTCAGCAGCTCTGCAGTTCCCAGCTCAGCTGCAGGGAGATGCCTTCCACACCTTCTGGGCACCTTCATAAGCTCCTGATACAAAACGATCTCACAAAAGTCTCACAGAGCTGTATCTCAAGTATATCATGTATGAGAATATAGGCAAACACACTGAAGTAAGAAGCAAACTCTTCCCACTGATGTTTTCATCTGCCTTTACAACCACAAGACAAAAGAGTCTCAAATGCTGATTGTTGTCCTTCTGTTTTCCCTTCCATTCTTGTTAGGAAAATTGGTTTGATGTTGGGCTGCAGATACTCTTTGTTAGCATGACATAATTGAGGAAAATACAATGTACTAAAGCAGTATTTTCATCTTGGAAACGGATAAATTGTCTGGCTCTGTTTGCAACAGCTTTCTGTGTATTTACAGAAACTGTGTTCTTGCAGAATCAGTGTTTCTGCCCTGAGCATTGGCAGAGAAAAACAGCTAGAAAATCATCTCTTGCAAATTTTATGCAATTTTAGGGAAAGGGGAGAGTAAGTGGCAGCAGATTCTCACTAGCTGAGGTTCTTACTGTGAACTTGTCCTTCAAAACTAGAGACTGTTTAAGCTACAAAACATGATTTTATCTCCCCATAATCTTCCTTATGAATTCACCAGTTCTGGGAAGGCTTGATATTTATACAGTTGTTCAGTCCTTTTGTAAACTTTACAATATTTTGGCATGATGAGGAAAAGAAGGCAGCAATGAATGTCACAGGCTAATTCTCATTGTTACATACCATGAAGATTCATATATTGGAGTTTTTCCAAAGCACAGGGGTAAGTAAAAAAAGTTGTTTTAGTGGCACACAGTAGATAAATGACAAGGAATACTTACTCTTTGATAGTTGCCCCCGTTAAAGTAGTAATCCCTGGATGGCATTCCCAAGCTTGGCTGGTCAATCTGAAGAAAAATACATTTCTCTGGTTAGTGATCAGCAGAACTGGGGTTGTCTGAAGGAATCCTTGGAAGGAAATGCTGCATGTCCCTCCCTTCCAGTGTTGGAATGACACTGTTGCCAAACTACCAGAGAATTTTAGCTCTCTAGGAACTTGGGAGGGATGGAAGGTACAATTTTGTCTCTGGATTTTTAGGTAAGGACAGGATGGGTCTTAGTGTGGGCTATTGAGTGAAATCTTTTAATAACCATTGAGATCCAAGAATAAATTTAAGCAACTCAGAAAAGCTGCTTGGCTTGATGAGGGCTGGAGTTCTTGCAGAACCATTCATGAACAAACTCTGAAATATTATTTACATATTTTAAGCCCACGCTTTCCTGCTTTATATTAAACCTCACCATCATTTTGTAAGTCACAAGAATTTACAGCCCTTGAATGCTGTAAATCACCAAAGTTCCATTGATTTTTATTTCTTTTACTGAAACAAAAATTATGCTGCCATAAAACATTACCCAGTAAGTCTTTGGGACAGATCTGTCACCTGAGGTACAGAATGGTTGCCTACATTTTGCCAGTCTGGTGCAATGGAAAGCTCATCTGTCTGCAGTGTAAATAACTATCCATTATGATTCTGGCATACAAATAATTCCCTGTAATTTTTTCTTACATAAATGATGTGTCTGCTGGAGTCCCGGTCATCATTCCACACAAACATGTCAATGAGGACACGTTTGTTAAACCTGGAGTTCATTATGGAGAGTTTCTCTTCCATGCTCCAGCGTGGCTCTGGGAGATAAAATGGAGAATAAACACCATTTATCCATCAGTGTCAGGACTGATGGAAATTGTACAGTTTGCTGTCCTAAAATTGCTCAGATCCATTTATATTTATGTATATGAGTGTGTTAAATATGTGTGACACTCTGACTTTTTTTTTTTAATGAAGAAAAACTGAAAATGGAGGGTTTAGTTCAATGTCAGCAGCCTCTCCAGTGCATTAAATATTTCTGGCTGTTCATCACTGAGCCCTGTCAGGCCCAGCATTACCTTTGGTTTTATTCCAGTCTGCAGAAGCCACTGGCCAATCTCCAACCATCCTTAGGGCCTCGAGCAGAGGCAAAGAATCTCGTTGCTCTATAAGACCTGAGGGATGAAAGACAAATGTTATATGGTTTTCATAGGGGAAAAAAAAATAAGAGAAATAGGTAATGGGCCTAACAGTTTAAATTTGAGACTGAATTTGTCATAGCAAAAATAAGAGAGACCATGAAACCATCTGTCTCCTGCATTAGTTTTCAGAAAAGTAATGGAAATACTTCCATGACTGCATGGACTGATTTTGGCTGAATTGGTTTGGAAAGGATGAAGTGGGACAGGTCTGTGCATTCTGAAGGGAAGGCTTTGTATCCACACCAGGGGTACGTATCCAACCGTCATCCTTTCCACATCCCAAATGTGCAAATTAAGCCTTGATGATGTACCAAGGCATCTTCATCCATCTAAAGATGAGTTTTCCAAGCAATGCCACCTGGATTAGACAATATTGACTGAATTTCTGCTTAAAAATACATTGGTACTGTTGTACATTTGGTATCGAACAAGAGAATCAATGGAACAAGAGGAGACTCACTCTCATTCATGCATGACCTGTAAAGGATTTTAGCTTTCTGAAATGCCACTCTGTCCCCTCGATCTGAAGTCTCCAGCACACCTGGGGAAGGAACCATTGCAATGAGATTTCTGCCCTGGAGAGCTTTGATCATTTCACAGAAATCCCTGAGGATTCAGGGTTAGGATAAACACTTGTTTCTGTGGGCTGCAATTACTGTGAAACTGGAGAGCTCTTTAGAGGAGCTATTAATGGAAAAAGTGTCAGGAGGAAGGATATGCAGGCAGCTTGTCCTGCTCCTTTTGAAGTTAGTACCAAATCACCTATGGCTAATTTTTAGTGGGAACAGGATGTTCCCACAGAAAGGGTGTAGTAAGAGGTGTAGAGATTAAAGGACTAGGGAGAAAAAAAATCACAATCAAAACATCTCTCAAGTTTATTTCTCTGTCTAAAGTGCAGTCAATAACCTCTGAAACCAAACACAAGTGCATAAGGATGGAGCAGCCTCATTCCTACCTTTTAGGATGATCTCCAGCTCGTCTCTGAGGATGTCAAAAATGCTGTATCTGGAGCTGGTCTCTGGGATGACATGCCTGTTCAGCCAGCCCCCACAGGCATACTGGTAGAAATCCTTGCAAGGGTCAGCTGTTGGGTCCATATTCTGGATTATTCTGGCAGCTGGGTATCAAAATTGGAGAGCTGAATTCCACAGCCTGCCCAGTCAGCCCTGGGACTACGGAAGGCAGTCAAGGAGCTGCTTGGCAAGACTCATTCCCGTGTGTTAAGACTCGAAGGATTGCATTTTATGCTTAAAAATGCATGGAAGCACCTGAATGGCAGAGCAGCTGTCCCACAGCACAGTGCCCTGAGGCATGAGTGTGCTGCCCAGTGCCCAGCTGCCTGAGAGACCAGTGTTTCCAGGGGGAATTGGGAACATCTGGGCTGGAGTCTCACCTCTCCTGAGGTGTAGATGCCAAAAATAAGGTGAATGGCCCATGTGTCAAAAATTCAGTGTAAATGGAATTTTTTGTACTTATAGATACACAGACTGTGTTGCTCAATCCATGCTCTCGTGGCTCAGGCCAGAGAGCTGCAGGTTACACTGGCAATTCTCCTGTGCTAATTCCTTAGGAATGATACTCCTTTGCCAAAGGGAAACCTTGTCAACTGCTTCAGCCTCAGAGCCTGACCTGTCTCTTATTCAGGCTCAGTGCCAGCACATAAAACATCCCCTGTACAAACCCCATCCCCAGTGACCCCATTACCTGCTGTGACACATCCAGGGGTGGTGCAGATGTTGCCTGAGTTGGTGGCATAGTGAGTTCCTGCAGGGAGAGGAACAATAAACCTGATGGAATTGGTTGTTTTGAAAGGAAGCTGCTACCCAAGCCACTCTCCAGAGCCCAGTCAGTGACAGCTCTGCCTGGCTTGAGAGCAAGTGGGGGAGTGTTGGTGCCAGTCAAAGACATCAAATGACAACTGTGAAATCTTTTATCTGGGCATTTATGAGCAAAATTTATTGGCAGCAGCATCACAACAGTCTTCACAGTGAGTTTTAACTCTCCTGGAAGGAGAATAAGACCATTTTTTTCTCTACCTGCTGCCTCCACAGACTTTCTGAGATAAACTGAAACTACAGGATCCCTTTCTAGACAATCTATGAAGATGCTCTGAGCATCTGAACCTTTCATAATCTTCAAAGTCATTTTGACTGAGAGGTTTAAACAAGGGGCAAAAAGCCCAGAGCTGGATTTCTGCTTTCCCACTGCTTTGAATCACAAAGATCAAATTAGGAAAAATAAATTAAAAAAATAAATATAAAAATAATAAAAAACCTTGATACTTTCCAATAGGATTAGCCATTTTTTAATTTCTTTTTGATCCTTACAGTGGGATGTTTGCAGAAAAGAGTTACTAAAAAATTCCTTTCAATGGCAGTAAGTGCTTTACATGAGAGCAAACAAGATTACAGTAATTCAGAGAGAAATAAAACAGTGGGGAAGAAAAGAGGGCTTTGAAGTTCATCAGTGGAAGCCACATAAAGAGCCCCCACTGAGATGGGAAATGTAACATCCAGGGCTCAGCTGAGCTGGTCCTGCTGTGGGGAGAACATCTGCATGAGAATAGCTGTGTGTGCTGTGGTTGGTGTCTGGCAACCTCAACATGGGATGAGCAAAATATGTGTAAAAATGTGAAGGGTTTTGTGTGTGTGTGTGATTGTTTTAGGGTTTTTTTGTACTGGATGAAGCGAAGCCCAATTTCTGCAGTTTCCTAAACTCTCTAACAATTAAACAATTAACAAAATGACACCTAAAAGCAGAGGGTATTTCCAAGAAAAAAAACACGAAGATTTTTGAGAAAAGAAATGAGTAGCTGAAAGGCAAATGGAAATTCTCCATAAGGGGCAAAGTGAGGAAAAAAATAGCTGTACTACAGGAATGCTGTGTCTTCTCACTGTTCCTCAGCCACCAGGCACGACTCAAATGGAGCCTTTTTTCCCCCCTTTTTATTTATTTTTTCAATCAAATCTTCCTTTTCTAATATAACCTGACAATGTGTAACTTCAGTTCCTGGGCCCCAGCTGCCCCCCTTCCCAAAGCCCTGGTGGCTGGGGAGGTGTAACTGAGCTGGGTGAGCAGGGGAGCCAGAGCTGCTTGGAACCTGAGGCACATCCAGAGCACAAAACCAGACCATGAGAAAGGGCTGCTGAGGGGCTCTCGGCTTACCTTGAAAAGTGAATCCTTTGTTCTCCTCTCAGTTTTGTCCTTTATTCCTCAGTGCCTCTCCTGACACAGAACAACCTGATCTGAGCGAGAGGTGCCCAGCTCTGCCCTGTTCTGCTGTGCAATGTATTTGGTAGATCTTTGCTCACTTGGCTGGGCCTTTGCCACCTGCACCTTCAAATAACTAAAACCAAGGTAAAATGCACCTTCTGCAGACTCAGTTAGACAGCTCTGCATTTCACTTTCTCAAACTACTTGGCTAAACCAACAACTTTTCAGTATAAATACAGATGTTTCTCTCTATTTTCTTCCCTGGTTCAATATTGCTGACAGGTTATAATGACATAGAGGCTCCTTCTTTGACATTCATTTCAGGATCAGGATAGACAAGCTTTAATGGAGATAAATAAAATGACCTTGCATGTGGGACTACTCCAAATGGAAGAAAATGAGGGGAATTAAGCACTCCAGATGCCACTTCAGAGGTGAACTGCTCACCTGAAAGGTGGCAGAGCTGGCACATGCTTCTGACCCCTCTGGAATTACTGTGGAGCATTTCATTGTCTTAATTTGGCTTTACAAGAAGCCCCTGAACACTGTCACGTTTCCTGACCAGCAGCAGGAGATGAGAATGGCTTCTGAGATGTGTGGAGCCCTGCACTCCCCTTCAGCAGCTCATCTTTTGAATGACAAGGGCTTTTAAAACACAAATTGCTTTTCACAGCCTTTTCGAAGCTCCTTTTTAGAAAACAAAAGCAGATCAAATTGTTCTGGAGCTCACAGCTTGTGTTTAGTGGTTCCCCACTGCACGTTTGAGGAGCACAGATGGCTGGGGATGGACACATGGGAACGATTAGAGCCCCAGTTGTCACCAGGCTCAGCCAGAGCCTCTCTCACACTGACCAGTTTAGATATTGCTCCTCATCAGCAGGTTCTTGCAAATCTATTATTCAAGTGCTCAATAATCACATTCCCAGTGTAGGAAACACAGGAGAAAAAGGTAGGTTTTGGAAATCCACTCCCAGAAAATGATGCTGTTTGGTTCAGGGATTGTATTTCTGTTTGTTTGTAGCCTGAGAGGACAGAGCATGACCTTGAGCTTCCTAAGAGCCAAGGGTGACACCCTGCGAGGATGGAGACACACAAAAATAAATACCTGTGAAAAAAAAAGTGACTCTGACTTCAGAGAAGTAACTTGGGAGCCAAAAAGTCAATAAAATACCAAGACATTGCAGGACCAGCAGTCAGGTGAGGCTGGAAGTTGTCTGTAACTGAGTTGCCTGGAGCAGTTGCTGACTGATGTGATGTGTCAGCTCCAGTCAGGGGGGGAATGTTCCTCAGACTGTAACCTTCCCCACGAGTGCTGAGATCTGGAGTTTGGTGACTGTTTGTGAATGTAGCTGAGAGGGAGCTGTGAACAGGCTCAGGGATGTGTGGGGGTGTGATGGAAAGAGTGAGAGTGGGGTCTGTTCACATCCAAACCCCAGTGACTTCAGTCCTGTCTGCTTCCCTTTGTGTGATCACCTAAATATTACTCTATCCTTCCTGTATTTTCTTTTACCTTATTTAGATGAGGTCTTTTGGGTGTGAAAACTTCCTTGGATGTTAAAAACCCCCCAAACTGCTTCTGGAACTGTAAAACTGCTGTGAGAGCTTCAGGGTTTTTGTTGGCTGGGAATACAGATAAAAGTCCCAGTCAGCACTACAGAACCACGGGAGTTATTGCTGTACCCAGAGGCCTGTTTCATGCACCACAGTGCTCCTCTGAGAGCTAGATACAAGCAGAACAAAAATATTCTCCCTGAACCACAAAGCCTCTATATGCCTTTCCATGTAAAAAAGAGAATGTAAGGCAGGACAGGTAATAATTTTATTTTTTCTAACTTAATTTTCTAATTTAATTTCTAATTACTTGCTAAACAGAATTATTTTTAGAAGCCTGGGTGGTGTCATTCTGATCAAGGATGTACAAAGATGAAGTGAGCAGCTGATCTGAATCTGCTCTGAGGGAACAATCCAGCATCTCATTCACATTTCAAAATTGACATTTGAGTGAAATGAGAGATAGAAGAATCCCAGGGTAACATAATTGGTTCTATCACACAAATGCTGCTTAGCTGTGCTGGTTTTTTCCTGTTCCCATGTAGAATTTTTGTTACACAGCTTTGAGCCAGTAGTGCTCTTTCCTTGGTGAGCCTGAGCTTTTGGCTGAGCACTGGGAATAGGCCCAGGTTCAGCAAAGCAGAACCACAGGGAGCATTAGGACAAAACTTTTCAAGACCAAAAAAAACCCCCATGTTTCTCCTGCAGGAACAGCCTGGAGAGCTTTCAGTGTCTCAATTTTAGACCCAAAGAGAGAATGCAGACCCTCATCTCAAAGGTACTGCAGGCTGAAGATCTGCTGCTCGATTCCCACGTGGAATTTCCTAAAGTTTGTGCCCAGACCTGGGGGTGCCCTGGTGCAGGGGATGAGCTGTGTGTGCTCAGGTGGAACAGAGGCACAACGTGGCCCTGGGGTGGCAGAGACCAGGAGAAGCTGCACATCAGCTCTGCAGTGCCTTGCACCCACTGCCCAGGGATGTCTGAAGCTGGGAAACACCTCCAAGGGAAGTTGAATTGCAGATACAAGCCTGCAAAATATTGACATTTTAGACCTGTTTTCTCACAGGTAAGCCTGCCAGTGAACAAATGTAGGTAGCACTGGCTTTACAGGCAAAGACTCTTCCTGTGGGTTTGGATGAGACCAGCCTTTGGCCAAATATTAACTCCTGAATTCTGGATTCTCTGGACCCAACAAACAAGATGCAGCACAGATTTCTCAAACCCTTCATGCATTCAGGCAGTAAAACCCTGCACAGCTCAGTATTGGATCCAGAAGCTCCTCCTCAAGTACCTTGCTCTGGGGAATTGTTTTCCTCCCATCTCCTGAGCTAAATAGAATAAACTTTCTGATGAACTTCATGAATACCAAACACTCAGATTTCATGTAATGCTCAACTTCTAGCAGCAGAATGAGGAAACAATAAAAAGGCTTTTTCCATGAGTTATTGCCCAGAATTGTGCAGTGTTTCCCTTACAAGTGCTGAAAATGCAGTTCCCTGCAGCAAGGGATGCAGAGACTGTCAGGAGACAGCAGTGCCTGGCTCCAGTTTTGCTATTCCTCCTTTAGTTTCATTCTCCAGTGTTTTAGCAGAGATGTGAATCCAAGAGGCTTTAGTGGAAATGACAAACACATGGCAGTGCTGCTCCCAGTCACTTGGTGCTTCCTAGGATTTTAAAGTGGGACTCTGCACTTTGTTTGCTGCTGGGAAAACTTCAGTCTCAGTAAGGGTGCTCTGCAGTTGAAATTTTTAGGCAAAACAGCTCAAAAAATGTGCCTCAATGTCAGGCTCCTGGTGAGACTTTTGCATTAAAGTAACTGAATCAAATCATACTTAGAGATCCAACTGCCTCATGGAATATTTAAAGCATGGAATAATTTTAAAGTCCCCAGCAGCAAGTGGCGTTTTTTAAAAAAGCTTTCACATTGTAATAAGCAATTTCCCCTTTAGGGAGATTGTTTTTAAAAGTGTTTTAAAGCAGCTGTTGCTTTAACAATCCTGATAAAGATGAATCTTGGCTTGTGCTTCTACAAAACAAGGAAATATCCATCCTTACACACAGACACACACCTTCCCTCTAAAACATCACCTTTGCCAAAACAACGTTGAACTCCATAAAATGCATAGAATTCATTGAAAGCATAGAATATTACACCACATAATTTATGAATTAAGTAAAATCCAACATAATCTCTCTGCAAAAGCTGGGAACAAGGCAGAAACAGCCACGTCCCTCACAGAGGTGACCTCACTGTTCCCCTGGATTTTTCTTTTCCGTTAGCTCTGCAAAACAAGGCTCGTCTGCTGTTTGCAGAGGGAAGAGGGGAGTCATGCCCGGGGTCCTTACCTCTGCTGCTGGCATACAGGATCACCAGGGCGACGGCAGCACAAGTCATGAGGAGCAGCAGGACAGCCAGAGCCAGTGCCACAAAGCTCCAGGGCTTCTTCCCAGATTTGGTCGATTTTTCCACAATATCCATCTGACTTTCTGATTTCCCCATTATGGTAACTCTAAATAGGAGAGGGGAAGGAAAAAATTAACAGCACAGCTAAATCAGCGTAGGGATAAATGCAGGAGAAAGCAGGGAGAAAAAGGGAGCAGAATAGAAGCAAAGAGAGAAAGAAAACTTCCAGATTATTACATGTATTTGTCCATTTGGTTGTCCACAGATTTGCCAACCTCATTCTCCATCTCCCGTGCCCGTGTGTGCGCTCGGGGGGGCTGCGCTGGGTTGTGCTGCCCCGGGCTCTCAGCGGTGCAGTGATAGAACTTCAGGAGCCTCTTTGGGAAGTCGGGAAAAGTCTCATGACCAGGCTGGGCAACTCCTTTCTCCCAAACAGAGAAGGAGGGGGGGAAACTGCCGCCTTCCACTCCCCACTTTGAAAGGATCGCGCTGTTCTGGACTCGCTCTGTGGCTCCCAGCAGCTCCTGGATTAACAGCCGGGGGATCCACCCAGGGATCCTTCCAGGCGCCTCGGAGCGGGTGATGCTCCGTGTCCTGCAGGGGTGGAGGTTCTGGAGAGCAGACGGCTCCCAGGACAGGTGGGAGCTCCCGGCTGTGCAGGAGCCTGGGCCATGCTCGGGGCTGGGAGCTCAGCCCTGTCCCTTCCCAGCGCCGGGAAATCCTCCGGCAGCCGCGGGAGGAGGGGGAGCTTTGGCAGCGGCTCTGGAGCTGCGAACGCGGCTGCGGCTTCTGCCGAGTGTCCTCCGGGATCCTGCAAAGCCCCGGGATCCTGCAAATTCCCAGGATCCTGCAAACCCCCGGGATCCCTCAAACCCCCCGGGATCCCGCAAACCTTCGGGATCCTGCAAACCCCGGGATCCTGCAAACCCCCCGGGATCCTGCAAACCCCCGGGATCTGCAAACCCTCCGGGATCCTGCAAATCCCCGGGATCCTGCAAACCCCCCGGGATCCCGCAAACCTTCGGGATCCTGCAAACCCCCCGGGATCCCGCAAACCTTCGGGATCCTGCAAACCCCCCGGGATCCCGCAAACCTTCGGGATCCTGCAAACCCCCCGGGATCCCGCAAACCTTCGGGATCCTGCAAACCCCCCGGGATCCCGCAAACCTTCGGGATCCTGCAAACCCCCCGGGATCCCGCAAACCTTCGGGATCCTGCAAACCCCCCGGGATCCCGCAAACCTTCGGGATCCTGCAAACCCCCCGGGATCCCGCAAACCTTCGGGATCCTGCAAACCCCCCGGGATCCCGCAAACCTTCGGGATCCTGCAAACCCCCCGGGATCCCGCAAACCTTCGGGATCCTGCAAACCCCCCGGGATCCCGCAAACCTTCGGGATCCTGCAAACCCCCCGGGATCCCGCAAACCTTCGGGATCCTGCAAACCCCCCGGGATCCCGCAAACCTTCGGGATCCTGCAAACCCCCCGGGATCCCGCAAACCTTCGGGATCCTGCAAACCCCCCGGGATCCCGCAAACCTTCGGGATCCTGCAAACCCCCCGGGATCCCGCAAACCTTCGGGATCCTGCAAACCCCCCGGGATCCCGCAAACCTTCGGGATCCTGCAAACCCCCCGGGATCCCGCAAACCTTCGGGATCCTGCAAACCCCCCGGGATCCCGCAAACCTTCGGGATCCTGCAAACCCCCCGGGATCCCGCAAACCTTCGGGATCCTGCAAACCCCCCGGGATCCCGCAAACCTTCGGGATCCTGCAAACCCCCCGGGATCCCGCAAACCTTCGGGATCCTGCAAACCCCCCGGGATCCCGCAAACCTTCGGGATCCTGCAAACCCCCCGGGATCCCGCAAACCTTCGGGATCCTGCAAACCCCCCGGGATCCCGCAAACCTTCGGGATCCTGCAAACCCCCCGGGATCCCGCAAACCTTCGGGATCCTGCAAACCCCCCGGGATCCCGCAAACCTTCGGGATCCTGCAAACCCCCCGGGATCCCGCAAACCTTCGGGATCCTGCAAACCCCCCGGGATCCCGCAAACCTTCGGGATCCTGCAAACCCCCCGGGATCCCGCAAACCTTCGGGATCCTGCAAACCCCCCGGGATCCCGCAAACCTTCGGGATCCTGCAAACCCCCCGGGATCCCGCAAACCTTCGGGATCCTGCAAACCCCCCGGGATCCCGCAAACCTTCGGGATCCTGCAAACCCCCCGGGATCCCGCAAACCTTCGGGATCCTGCAAACCCCCCGGGATCCCGCAAACCTTCGGGATCCTGCAAACCCCCCGGGATCCCGCAAACCTTCGGGATCCTGCAAACCCCCCGGGATCCCGCAAACCTTCGGGATCCTGCAAACCCCCCGGGATCCCGCAAACCTTCGGGATCCTGCAAACCCCCCGGGATCCCGCAAACCTTCGGGATCCTGCAAACCCCCCGGGATCCCGCAAACCTTCGGGATCCTGCAAACCCCCCGGGATCCCGCAAACCTTCGGGATCCTGCAAACCCCCCGGGATCCCGCAAACCTTCGGGATCCTGCAAACCCCCCGGGATCCCGCAAACCTTCGGGATCCTGCAAACCCCCCGGGATCCCGCAAACCTTCGGGATCCTGCAAACCCCCCGGGATCCCGCAAACCTTCGGGATCCTGCAAACCCCCCGGGATCCCGCAAACCTTCGGGATCCTGCAAACCCCCCGGGATCCCGCAAACCTTCGGGATCCTGCAAACCCCCCGGGATCCCGCAAACCTTCGGGATCCTGCAAACCCCCCGGGATCCCGCAAACCTTCGGGATCCTGCAAACCCCCCGGGATCCCGCAAACCTTCGGGATCCTGCAAACCCCCCGGGATCCCGCAAACCTTCGGGATCCTGCAAACCCCCCGGGATCCCGCAAAGCCCCGGGATCCCTCAAACCCCCTGGGATCCCGCAAACCCCACCGGCTCAAGGAGAGGGGAAAACCTACGGCCTCCCCCGGGCTGGCGGCTGTGGGATGTGAGACCTGGGAACAGCTCCGGGTTTGGAAAGGGCGGCTGCAGGCAGCGCACACAATTCCTTTATGCTGCTGCTCGGGAATCTGTCTGGTGGTCACTGGGAAAGACAGAAAAGCAAGGGCAGGGAAGGCATGTGAACTCCCTTGGGGGTTATTTTCCTCTTCCCCAGAGCTGACTTTGGGATGAGGGAGAAGCGGGTTGGCGTTTGGGATGTTTTTCACTGAGCTGGTGTAACTCGCTGCCAAAGCTCACCCCGTGTAAATGGGCAGGTTGTCCCTGCTCTCCCAGTTCTGTGTGTGTTCGGGAGGAGGTGCTGAGGGCAGAGCAGGGGTTGCTTTGTGGCAGTCCTGTTTGGGAATGTACACACAGTGTTCCAAGGATAGGAAACAATGAGCGCCAGTTCCTTCTGCCAGGAGTCCAAGTCCCCTCTCCCAGTCAGGATTCTGCCTCAAAATCCCAATGAGAATTTGCCTTTTATTCCAGAGCCGTGTTATCTCAGGCTTCTATCGGGTGTGAAGGCAGCTATTCCCATCCCACCAGCTGAGGAGGAGTAGAGAGCACAAGGATCTGAAACACACGTGCAGATCCTGGGTGTCCATATGGCAGAAATAGCTGCAGAAGGCAAGGTCACTTCGAAGGATAAAACTATTCATTTAATGATGAGCTAAGCAATCTCTCATTTCTGTTTGCAGAACGGTCTACAGTTAACAAAGATTAGTTTCCCGTGGATGTGACCCTTCCTTATTGCTGAGCAGTTTTCCTGGTACCTCACCATGTAGGTGGCTCTGAGGGAGGTCTGTGTGGTTGAGGTTCATAACACTGCAACAGGCAGGTGCCTCACAGGATTTAATGTAGTTGTTCTTGTAGATTTAATGTAGTTATTCTTGTACTATGGCTGTAAGATGCTGCAGGGCATTATTTTGCCCATTTTGGAGGTGGAGAATTGAGATGCCAAGAATCCAAGGGCTTTATTCCTGCTGCTGTGCTATAAGAAAGTAAAAGCCAACCCAAACAACCAACCCAACCCAAACTACCTTCTCCTCTGTGTGAGCAGCAGCAACTGTAAAAGACATATTTACAGCATCATTAATTTTGATTGTCTTGGGCAACTTTGTGTGTCACTGAAAAAGAGCAAATCCATCATCCTGACAGTGCAGAGAGGTCCCTGGTCTGGTCATTGCTTCAAAGGGGACAGACCTGTTTTGGTTTCTGACAGACTCAGTATCACCTTGTAGCCTCTATGGCAAAGGAGACTTGATGCTGCAAAGTGGAATGGAGTTGTTTTGTTATTCATATTTTTCTAAATCTCACTTTCAGTTGAATTATCCAAGATTAAGGCATTGCCTGCCGAAATTTTCATCTACTGGCCTTTCAGCTGCTGGTCCACTCCCCAGTCCATTCGGCCCTTATTTTACAAAATAGCTCCCAAGGTGTGATCTCTCCTTGCCGTACTGCAAAGGTGACACTGATCTGGGGAATTTCTCTTCCAGAAATTGAGGAACAGTGGGGGTTTGGAGTTTTCAGTTCTTGGAAAACATCCTCTTTCCCCAAAGCAGTGTAGACTCAAAACATATGAAGCAATGAGGCGTTTGCTGTTTGGGTTGGGCTGCTTTGAAAGGGTTTTCGTTCTTTTTGCTTACTTTGTAACTTTGTGAAGGAGGTTCTCCTCTTACTGGAATTTGGATGTGTAAAGAGCTCTCAGTGGCAGGGTTACAGTTTGGAAAAGCCTCAAATCAGAGAGTTTTACACTTGGATCCTGAAGGGATGGGGTGTGAGTAGCCAAGCTGGATGACTGTCTGCTTTCAGGATGTGTTTACTGTGAACTTTAAGACCCCACATATGAATATTTACTGAAAAGATGCTTCCTCAGGCACAAGGCATCCAAGGCACACAGAGCTGCTGTAATTCCTGAAGAGGGAGAGGGAGCTGCTCAGGAGCTTTATGCAATGCTTTTCTTCCTGGGAAAAATTCTTGAGTCTGGGAGGAATTTCTGGTCAGAGAGTTCCAGCTCTGGACAGCAAATATTTGAGCTGGTGCCTCACTTGCCTGGGAGACTGTATTTGAAGGTTTTTGCTTTCATATTTCCCCTGAAGAATCTGGAATAGCCATGGCTGTAGCTGGGACACTGCACTGGGAGAAGATAGAGTTCAAGGATAGGATAATACTATGCTCAGAAGTTTGGTTGCTGTGCCTTAGTCTCCATAATGTCAAGTTGACCTGCAACTCTTCCTTTAGAAGGAATTGATTCTGAAGATAAAAACTGTAAAAAGTTGTTCATTTTTCTTCCTCTACGTGTTTGCTTTACCATCAGAGACTGTACCTCAAAGGCTCTGTGCTTATGAGAATATGTGAGAATATATTGCCTAATATTCTTATAATATATGTATCTGATATTCTTCTATGAGAATATATTACCTAATTTAGTTCCCTGCTATCCAGAGGCTTTTCACAGTCTTCAGTCTTAGTTTTGGTAGAATGGAATGTTTTGAGCTGCCTGAATAACTGATCCCATGGATGCTGCTCTCTGAATGCCCCCAGAAACCCAGGGTTGTATAGTGGGGGTTGTACAGGTTTCCCAGCTGGGGCTCCAGGGTTCCCCTGCAGGTATTAAACAGCTCCATCAAATGTATAAAGAACTGGGTGTCCTGAAGCCCCCAAAGCCAAGCAGGATGTGGCAGCATCTTTAGTAGGATGTGTCTTAAGTGCTGTTACCATGGAAACAAGGTCTCCATCTCTATCTCTTACACTCCTCAGAGACTGATCCACTCAAAATGTGAGGGGAGATCACGTACCTCTGGATGTGAAGAAAAGTCCCACATAAATGGCTTTGGGGCAGTCCTGTGTCAGGGGAAGTGCAAGACCAGATCTGAAATCTTTTGCATGCCAGCTGCAGATTCCAGATGAGCAGCTCCTGTGTGTGGGGGGCACAGATACTGAGGGTAGCTCCAAAACTCCCAGAGAGACTGTTTCAAATCTCCTTTATTGTTTACCTTTTTGGTTTTGGTGCAGTAAAGAACGACAAGTCTGGAAAGAGAGCTCTTATCTTTCATGAACTCGGTGTCAATGTTCAGGTTACACAGATACCAAGATTTATTTCTTCTGCTTTTATGAATTAATCTAAACAGGAAAACTCACCTGAACCAAGGTTTAGAACACATGTAAAAGGGTCAGATTCACTACAAACTTCACTGGCTTTGAGTTGTAACCAGAACAGTGTGCAGGATTCCAGAAGTCAAATGTTAGTAAATGAGTCCAAAACAGGCATCTACCTTAAATACAGAAGAAAATCTGAAGCTGTAGAGTGGCATTAAAACTAAAAGCCCCAAACAGCCTTGCCCTAGTAAATGAGCACAATGCCTGGCTCCAGGACAATGGCTGGATGTTCCCTGTGATTTATGGTAGCAGGGATGCAGAGGACAGAGAGTAACTCATTGTGCTCAAAAATAATGGGTTTGTCTTTGGGAGCCAGCACAACCCTGTCATCTGTCAACTACCATAGAGAAATAAAAATCAGCACTGAAATATCTTCTCAGAGCTGGTTGGCTCTGGGCTGTGTGTGGTGGAAATAAGTCCTGGCAGATGCACATCTGAAGCAGATTAGAATTGGGAAAACCTCGAAGTTTAGGTGATGTTTCTAAACTCTTCTGGCACCATCCCTCTAAAGATGAGCATCTTTGGAACATCAACAGAATAAGAAGACAGCAGACATTAGTGCTGTTGAGTATGAAAGGTAAGCAAGGATTTCTGCCCAGAATTTCTGCATTCATGCACTTTGCAGAGAGAAGCAGGAAAAAAGTGGAGGTGTCTTACCTTGGTCTCGTGGAGGATGTTTTTCAGCTGCAGAGCTCAGGTGGCTTGTGTAGTTTCTGGGATGAAATTTGGATGTTTGTGTTTTCTGGCAGTCAGAAATAAATGTTCATTCCTATTAGCATCATTGATCCCTTTACCAGGCTCTCCCCAATAATGGAATTGCAAAGTGCTCTGCCTAAATCTCCCTCTCTTTCCCTTGAACACTCACACACACAGGTGGCTTCCAATGCCCAATGAATTAAATGTTCTGCTCTGAGAATTCTCAGAGAGATTAACCCTTTCCATATTGCAAATCACTTGCTTTTGTATCCAGACTGGAAAATAGGTTGTGTAGCAGGCACAGCAGTGCTGCCTTTAAGTGGACAAGGTTATTCCCTGGCTCATTAGCATTTATTGCTTATTAGCATTAGCAGAGTCTTTTCTATTACAGTAATTAATTCTTAGGAAGTTCTCATTTTCCATGATGTGCTTTATTTTTTTCCCCAAGAGGCTTGTTGTATATCTATGGCAGGAAGACTTCTGGAATGCAGTGTCTCACATTTTTAGTGCAGTGATGAGCATTGCAATTACATCCTTAATGACCCAATGCTTTGAAATGACTTGGAAGGTATATTTCTGCATTATTTTGCTGTATAGGAAGATAGATTACAAACAAAATTAAGATATTTTACGTTGTTTTCAGTTACTGAGCACATAGAAGTTTTAACTGTGCCATTAAATGTTTAGATCTTTAAAACATCAGAAAGATTTCCTGTTTCCAAGGGAAGCTATTCTTGTGTTTTAGTTTATGGCCATTACTCCTGCAAGTTAGGATTAAGAATGGCTGCTAGCTCTGGAGATGCAGGGAGGGACCTGGGAAGGATTTGGAGTCCAGGTGCACCTCTGTGGTTGGAGTTTCCCATCAGGGACAGGTTGGTTGGCATGTGGTTCCCTCTGGGAAGGGGCCAGCTCAGCACAGGGAGCTCAGGGCCACGTGGATTTCCCTGTACTGCAAGGTCTCTGGGGCTCAGACAGGCAGGGTCACGCCTGTACAAGGTGTCTAAACGTCTTTATTATTTGTTAACCCTCGTCTTTGTCACCAAAGCCAACCCAAAGCCTGTCCTGGTGGGCTGGAGGCTGTGGGATGCCCGGGAGGTTTCCTCAGTCCTGCTGAGTGTCTGTGCCAGAGGCAGCTGCACAAACACACGAGTGGGTGTCAGGCACAGAGCAGGGGGTGACCTTCACCAGCACCACTCAGTGGGACAGGGGCTGATGACAATCTGTAGCTCTTTTACAATAATGTAAAATGTACAAATAATGTCAGCTTCAAAGCACTCTGTCCCCAGAACTAAGAGGTACTGACAAGCATCTGAAAGGGAGTATTATCCCCATTTTACAGATGAAAGGAAGTCACACAGAGAATCAAAGTCAAGATTAGATTAATAGGCATTGATGCCAGAGGAGCTATTATTATGTCCTGTCTGGCATCTGGCAGAACAGAGCAGAGAATTTCACACAGATTGCTCCATTACATCTCTAACCCCTGTTTGGGCTTAGAAAAAGACCTCCAGAGCTGACACAAAGACACTGCACCATCTTCAAGCAAGCTGCTCATGGGGCACCACTGGAATGTCACATCCTATCCCAGTATGAGTTTATTTAACTTCCTGCTGCCTCATCTAATTTAGTTTGAATAATATTTTTCAGAGGCCCCTCTACCACCTAAAATCTCCTTTACATTTCATCTCCCTGGAGATAATTATCAAGTTGATACTCCTCCAGCTGCACAGGAAAGACAAGGGGCAAATGTGCAAGCTGCACTGGGAAAAGTTTCATCTTGATACAAGAAAGAATTATTTTTTTATTCAGTGAGAATAATCAATCACTGGAAGAGTGGCAGAGTCCCCATCCCTGGAGGTTTACAAGATTTACAAGGGGGACTGGATAATCTCATCTGGGCTCCCTTTCCCATAAGAGGTTGGCTTAAATGATCTTTTGTGGTTCCTTCCAACCTGGGCTGTCCTATGATTCTATGAAAAAATGCTTTGTGGATCAGAATTGGCTTAAAAATTGTGTTGAACCATGTTCTTGGAGCCCAACTCCACCACCAGTTAGAGTCATTTTTCCCAGTTTCCCTGTTGAGAAGCGATTTGGATCTTTCAGAATGACACAGTCTATTGTAAACTGTCAGTTCTGTGGCATTTTCCTCCACATCTCTGCTTGATACGTGAATACACTGCAGTTCATCAGTCAGGTTTATTAGGAGACTTAATTGGATTGCATTAGCTGGCATTTAAGCCATCCAAGCCAGTTGAGAGTGCAATCAATTAAAACATCCAAACACATTAATGGTGTAGACACAGGGCAATTTATGTAGATGGTTAATTACCTGTTTACTTCAGTAAGTAGATTTTATTGCCCAAGAATGGACAAATGATGCCTAGGAAGAAAAGAAACGACATTGCAGAAATACTGTTGGCAAGGCTGCAAAAAAATAAGAAAATGGCAAGGTATGATTGTTTCTATTGTTCAATTCCATAGTAAGGAAACAAGTCCTACACCGTGGCAGGCACTCAGAGGTGTTCCTAATAACTGAAGACTTTAATGGGAGTTCTGGAGAGCACAGTGAATGTATTACCAGTGTTTGAATGCCTTGTAATGGGACATCTGAGGTTTCTAAGTAATCAAGATGCTCTGTCAGATGGTCATTTTAAGTGGGAAAATACTAATCCTTGTCAGTTCTTCATTTCATCCACTACTGATCTGGATCTAAAACTGGTGACATCAGGTCCCTGTAGCTCACACGGGGTGGTCCCTGTGAAGTGTGTTTCGTGTCTTGCACTGAGCACCTGCAGCACCAACTGCAGATGAAAGTACAACTGAGGGGGGTAACAAAATGCAAACCAGGACTGGATCATTAACATCCTCCTGTGCTTCCTGCTCCCTCCTACAATCCCCCTCTGGCTTTACAGCTACATTTTCTCATTTACTGTGACGTGGTTGAGACATACAAACTGATTATCAGATACTGCTCTTAATTTCCTTTACAGTCCATGGGGAAATTCTTATGCTCATTTATTATCTGCAGCTCCTGAATTTTTGGAATTGTGTGGGGAATATACAAACACAAAAATGGTCAGGTGGGATGGTAACACTCCTAAAGCCACAGCTCATCTGGCAGGTTTTGCACTGGTTCTCAGGAACACAGAGTAGGCTTGCCAAGGTCCCAGGGAGGTTTTAGCCATGCATCATGTGCCCAAGATAAACTTTGGAAGGGAAGGTAGTTGAGAATTAAATAGTCACACATGTCTTAGATGTGTAGGTTCCACACCTGTATCGAGCTGTGGCACCACAGGGTCGGTGGCACCAGGCTGGGACTCCAGGGAAGGCCAGGACTGGCCTTTCTCACTCTCTCAGTGAGAAACCAAGAATACCATCACTGCAATCATGACTGTTTTCCACTCTCTGCAGCCATACTTTGGGACTGGCTCATGTTCTCTAACCTTACCATTTGGGTCCCCAGCTGCTGAGGGCTGCAAACACCAATATCAGCTCTGTTTGTCTTCTACCCAAAATAAAACCACTGCTCCTGCGCTTGGGGTGTCAGAGTTGTACCCCCTGTGGGCAGGTGAGGTCTGCAGCATTCTTTGACAGAACAAATGAATATGAAAAAGCCATTGTTGGAACCCACAGGAGGAGTAGGAGGAGAAAGAATCTTCTGAATCCCACAGCTTTGGATGCTGTGCCTTCTTAATAATGAGTCACTTTGCTTAAGGTGCCACTGAATAATGGCCAAGTGAACCAGCAGATTCCAGCACAGACCAGTTTAGCTGAAATATGACTGGAATAGCCAAGGCTCCAAAGCCAGACTATACTTCCAGTGATAGTTTCATGTAACACATTAAATTAATGTGACAGCAACTCCTCGGAGCCCTGGCAAATTGGAAATTGCTTGATGAAGCAGCAGTGCAATGATAACACAGTTAATCTTCTGCAGGGAAACGATAGGAAAAGAAATGGCTTTTAGATTAGCTGTCATTAAAGTGAAACATCTGCCTCTGCAAGTCGAGTGCAATGTCCTCACTTGGGCACAAGGAAACTCATTAAAGTTCCTGGGCTTGCATGGCTGGGAGCCAGGGCCACACTTCCAGCAGCTCTAAGGCTGGGAAGTAAAAGGTCTTACACTGAAAGTCAGGAAGATGAATTCCCAGGAGAAATGTGACCTTCAGAAGCAGTTGCAGAAGTTGGCTGATGTGTTTAGATTCTCTGAGTACCTGGGAGCACGTAACAAAGTGAAATTGGGAAAATAAATGGGAGTTTTAGGATTTTAAAGGAAATTAAACCTTTTAAGATCCCAAAAGCTCAAAGGTTTCTTTTAGCTCTGTCTGAACTCAGAGGAAAAGTGCCCAGTTGAATATTTAATTCCAAACACTTTGCCATCATTTCTAAGCTGTTCTCTCTGCCTGCTGGACTGCAGAGCATGAGGTCAGGAAACTTTATTTGTCTGACTGTGTTTGTGATGCAAATATTCTCACTTCTAATTTTCCTTTTATATACTTAGAAGGAATGTTGAATACTTCATAGAGGCAAAACTGGCAGGCAGCTGCTTGTGTAGGAGCACTCTGAGCCATAATTTCATTTTGCTTTCATTATTCATTACCTGGGCATGACGTGCAACAAGGTTCTCTGTGTTATGAAGGTTGCAGGATACTTTAAAGGAATAAAATCCATGGAGAGCCAAGAATTATTTCTAGTATCTGTACAGCTCAGAGTTGAATAAACTACAGACATTTAATCTTTCCTTGGGTTGACTGTAACTTCAAGCTGGATTACAAACAGGCATCCAATTTCACTGTTTATTAGGCCACATTGTCCTCCTGATTACATTAGTCTTGATTCACATAAATATGTTTGATTTCTTCACAGTTTTGTAACATTTACAGCAGCAAGCCATAGGGTTATGTCCTAAAGCACAAAGAGACTTCCAAGGAGCAATAGAGTTCCTTTTCCAAGTATTCAAACATGGACTGCAGGCAAAGAGTGAGGGATGGGTCTCAAAGCAGTTGGAAACAGCTCCACAATCTCCATGAATTGCAGCTTAACATTAAAGAAAAAAATAGAAATGATCACTGCAGGATTCTTCAATCTGGAAGAAGTGGAAACAACAGCATCCTGAGGCCAAGTAGGGGGAAAAGGTGTCACTAGGATTAAAATCAAAGTAATTTTTGTTGAATTTGTAGGGGAAGAAGCCCAGTCTCACCTATGCACTTAGGGCAGAAAGGAGCATGCAGAGAACAAACAAGAGATGGAAGGTGACAGATGATGTCATTGCTCTGGGGTTGATTGTGTGGCTGCTGAATGAAGTTTCACTCTGGATTGTTGCCTGTGAGACAACAATATAAGAAAGAAGAAAAAGTTCCCTTTTCCTTTCATCCTAATCAAAGCAGGAGAGCAGTTCTCAGCATTGCTTTGATCTTTGTTTTCAATAGTGGTTTCTCTCTTCCTCCATGGCTGTATTATCACACTCCAAAAACATTGAGAGAAGTTACTTGGAGCAGTCAAAGAAATAGGGGAGGTTGTTTGTTTTGTGCCCCACCTCGTTTCCTCTGTGTTTCCAGACTGAGCTGAGGGTTCCCATTGCGCAGGTGAATGATGTGCCAGCACTAAATCCGACACTCTCTACTTTTGCTGTACCGTGTCCAGCGCCATGGCCACTGCATCTTTGTCATGAGCTTCTCATTCCTTTATTCCTGCAGCCTCACGAACAGACATCAGTCAGACAGCGGATAATCCAACAGAGAAATCAATGTATGCTGCAGCTCGATGCCTCTCGCTTAAGTCTTGTCCTCAGCCTCTGGAGCTCAGTGTTTTTACCCATCTTCAGCCCATACTCTGTGATCTTCCAGGCCTCTTCATAACGCTGCACCTCAAAGCTGTGCTGTGCAGTCTGATGGAATATTTTGGCCAAGGCTTCAGTGCCAGGGCCCCTTGCGATGCTGCCCAGCGCCACGGCCTGGTCCAGCTGCAGGGCCTCCACGTAGTGCTGCACCGCTGCCTCGTGCCGCGCCGTGGCCAGGAGCAGCTGGCCCTTGGAGCACAGGTCCTCGGCACGCGTGGCCGGGCTGCGAGAGCCGTGCCTGTGGATCACTGTGTCCATGTCTGCCAAGGCTGCCCCGTGCTGCCCCAGGAGCTGGAGGCAGGCGGCCCTGCGGCGCAGGAACCGCGGGCAGGCCCTGCTGGCCAGCACGGCCAGGCTGTGGTAGCCCAGAGCCTCCTCGTACTCATGGCCCTTCACCAGCACGTTCCCCTCCTGGGCCGCTACCTGTGGGGACAGAGTTGCTTCATATTAGTTAATAGAAGTTGGGAAAAAAGAGGGAAATGTCCAGTCTGGACACAGAGGCCTTCAAATGTTGAAGTTGCCTCTAGTTGGAGGGGGAGTTAATGGTGTGTTTTTGCATGCAAGATATAAAACTCCTGGATCATGGATCACTTGGTGTTACCTCAGGAGTTCCTGGGCCCACTCATCTTTGTTTCTGCATGTTTGGCGAAGAGTTTGTCAGAATTTGTTCTGAATTGTTTATAGCCCTCAGGAATGATGGACAGAAAACTGCCTGGATCAACCTCCCCAAGTACTGCCCCACGAATATTTGCATGCAATAATAACCATAAAGGTTTTGGTCTCTACTGAAGATTATCTGAGCTGAAGGAAAAGAAAGCCAATTGATGGCTTTGCTAATCATTAATCTCCAGTGCAAGTGAATTCTCTGCCTTTATCTGAATGGAAAAACAACAATAACAAAATAAAGGAGGCAGAAAGAGCCACGTAATTTTTAGGTTCATGGATGCCAATAAAGAAAACTCCGTTAGAACTGTTTGCCTCAAATGGATTTCTCATTATTGCCCTTTATTGGTAATAAATAAAGCTTTCAACGTGCCACAGCAGAGTGAATATTTAAGTTATAAACAAGGCTGCCATCAGCAGCTGAGGTCTTACAGAAGACTGAGCCAAACAAGCTGAGGCTTTAAGCAAAATATGAATGTTTTCATCACTCTCATCTCATAGGATAACACTTCCTTTTGGATGCTTGTGTCTCCCCAGGATTTAGTCAGCCCAGGCACTGTCCCAGTAGCCACATCTGACAGCCAGGTCAGGTCTCCCAGTCCCTTCGTGTGCCTTTTTATTTTGGTCGACTCAGATTAGAATTGATTGTTGTTGAACAGAACTGAGGAAAAGAGGTTCTGGAGGAAAGGATCAATATTGCAGGTCAGGTCCGAGCACCTCAGCTGAGACCAGTGGCATGGAATAATGTAGCCACTCCTAAGGGTTTGTGAGGAATTCTACCCCACTCACAAAGAGCAGCAAAGTTAGTTTGGCCTTTGAAATGGTTTTTAAGGCAGCCATCAAGGCAAGTCTTTCCTCAGTGGCAGGATTTTAATAAGGAATCAAGGTGGAACTTGGTTTATGTGAGGACCATCCTGGCAAGAGACTTTTTTTTTCCCCATAGAAATTCCAGAGTTTTAGATCACATTGTTCCAGAGAACACAGTGCATTTCCTTAAAATACCTTGTGTTTGTGAAGTTAAATTGGCATTTTAAGCCTTTAAAGTGCATTTGCTGTTGCAACAGCAGAAGAAAATATACTTTCTCTTGTTCTGCTGGATGACTAATCCAATGCTGGAGGTTTCAGAGTGCTCAGAGGAGCATTTTGGGTTATTGCAGCCTATGCAATATTGCATTTATTAACTGAGCCACTGCTTTGACTCCTTCACATCCCACAGAGAGCTCCCAAAGTGAGCAAGCCATGGGATTCTGCGTTTCCTGACAGACTTGGAGGAAAAAATTCTCCAAACTTGTCATTAAAGATTTGATTTTGGCTTCCAGACTGAAATAATTGTGGTGCCACCTGGAAAGGGCTCTGCAGGCCTCAAGTGCCTGGTGATTTGGCTTCCTGGAGAGGTCTCTGTGTCCCTTTCTTCCATCCATTTATGTCACTGAGGGATAAAGGATTGAAAATACACATATTTTGGTGCCATTTTTGATTCCAGTCCCTAGGGACTAATCTTATGCAAGTGAGCAAGGTTCAATTCCTTAGAAAGACAAGGACTGAGGAGTTAATGGACATGGAATTATGGGCAGCAAATCCCAGTGGATGGACTGATTGATAGCCACTGAGCTTTGGGAGAGGGTTGGATCTTTTCAGAACAGCTTGGAGCAAGTCTTTCCTTCTTCACCTGCACATTCCATGAAGAAATATGGAATGACAGCTTCACCATGGGTTGAGGGCTTTATTCCAGCACAGACCACAGAGCTTTGGAGACCATTTTTGTAGGAGTCTGGATATCCTATGGCATGTCCACAGCCAAGCAGCTCTGAGGAGCTAGTGAGGAGTTAGGAACCCTCTGATTTAGGAAGCTGAAGGGTTGAAGCTGCACTAGAAGCAGCAAACTCCCTTCCTGTGACCTTTTGCAGTTTAATAATTTTTTCAGATTTCTATTCCCCTGTGGCTTTCCCAGTTGTTTACAAATTTCTTAGTATGGGACCCCTTAGACTATAAATAATGGGAGAATTTTATTGTTTTGTTTTTCATGAAAAAAAACTGAGTACATCAAGGAGCTCTCCCCTTCCTCCACCCTTTCCTATTCAGTTTATGGGGAATTATTTTTAGCCTTTCAGACCAGACTCCAGGATAATGATGACACGTTTCTATAATGTCCAAACACTCTAAAACAATGTGGCAGAAATGATTTGGGGCTGGAATGCTGATCCTAAGAGCTGGGTGTAAACCACTAAACTCAGCTTTGCTGCAGCCTCACTCCCTGTGAAATGGGGGAAACAGAAAGATCAGCCTCTCCCAGAGTTGGGAGCCATGGCAAAGTAAGGCCATCACTGGGGATCTGGGCACTAATTCTGTCTGTGAAGCTTTTTTTCTTTTGCTTTTTTGAGATCTTCCTTCTACACACAAACTACAATAACCTTGCAAAAGGAAGTGCTGCTGGGAAATCCTTTGTGCCACTAGGCAGGTGAATTAACCAAGTCCTTCCCAACCCCAGAATGAAAACTCTTATTCTCTTGCCACAAAACACATATAAAAACCCTCCAGGTGCTTGAGTTCCAATGTTTACTCACTTGAACAAAAGCACAAGATGAAAGCCAGTAATGTTTTCATTTTAAACTTTGAACATTGGAACTGAGTCCCAGTTTTGAAATCAGTCCAGTCACACCTTTTCTCTCAAGTAGCAGAAAAACCTTTCACTTCTTTATTTCTAGACAGGAATAAAGTACCTCTCCCACTTTAAAGGCTTCACTCACCTGTGGCACCAGTGAGTTCTAACACATCAGTGCAGTTTGAGCTCTAGAAAAGTTTGAGGGTTTTTTTCTTCTCTTTTTTCTTTCTTTATTGACAGCATAAGAACATCCCTCCTATGTTGTCTCAGAAAGCACAGATGGATTTAGCTGTGAGACTTCTCCACAGAAAGAGTGATGTGGCAGCAAGGGAAATTCAGCTGTAAAATGTATCTTCATTTATAGACACCTCCTTGGGGCCTCCATAGTCAGTCTCAATTGTACCTTTATCAGCTTTCTAAAGTAGAAGATTGCAAATTGGCTCTGAAATCTCCAAACTCTTCCCCATAAGACTGAACTTTTTACATTATTTAGAAGAGAGGGGCTCTTTTCTCTGTAATGGGGCACGTCTGGGGACTGGTAAATTAATACTTGTTTACTTATATCCTCCTGCTGTTTTGTTAAAATACATTCCAAGTACTCCCCTTGATGCATTAAGTATATCAGCATGTTGTTTGCTTTATAACCTGGGAGAGAGCATAACAATATAACTTCTCACCAGGGTGCACACCAGCCACAAATTGAATCAAAGGAAGCAAACTGATTCAGAGAACACTGAGCTTCTGGGTAATCAGAATTGCAGATGCTTGAGTGAGTGTTAAAACTCCTCACCATCAATCTGAGCTTCTCCTGTCTTATTATTGGAGATTCTTTCTCAGAGCTGGGTGTACTTTGGGGGAGAAATTCGAAAAAATGCCTAATAATACATATTTGGGTGGACTAGAGCAATGTGCCATTTTTGTGTCACTTTTAGCTATGAAAACCAACTCAGAGGCCAGTAATTTTATACAAATATGAACATATTTAAAATTCTAAATGTTACACAAAAGATTGATGCATTTAAGGTTATTGAAATCCTCAGCTTCATTTCATCAAGAAAAATGAGCAAAACATGAATTCCCCTTCCCAGAAACCATCCATGAGCACAACATGTCCCACACTGCACAACTCTAGCAATGATCCTGTTAAATCTCTGCCTGCTGCCCCTCACATCCCCTGGGTTTTAGTGTGGGATTCAACAGGTCTCATGCCAGGGAGACCAACAAGAAATCTCCACAACTGTTAGGATATTGGAATGGTGAATTTTTAGAGACTGAAGCAAGGTCACTGTCATGAAAGAAGTTTGGCTGCAACTCCCTAATCTGGCTGGAGGAAGAATTTGTTCCTTGTTCATCTGATAAACGTCTTCCCACACACTTCTGCTCAAGGCAAGGCAGGGAAAAAGTCTCTGCAACCTAATTTTGCTTCCCATTTCTTTCCCCAGCGAACCCACGGGTGTGGCATCAAAAAAGGGATTGTACCTGAGCGAGCTGCTGCCTCTGCTTGGTGTCTACAAAGTTCAGGAGAAATTCCAGCTCCCTTTCATCTCTCTTGGCCAGGACACTGAGTGGGGGAGCTGCCCCTGCCACGTTCCTCCTCTTCAGCTGCAGCACAGCCAGTCGGGCACTGGCAAAGTCATCAGCAGGACAGTGGCCAAGGGCTTCCTGAAGGTGGGTAAAGGCCTCTTCATACCTTCCTGTTGAGTGACACCAGTACAAGCTACAGAACCAATTCCACACAGAGAGAGACAACAAGAAAGCTCACTAGAGCAGGATTTAGGAGGCCTGTCCACAGTCCACACCTAAAGGTGTTAATTACTTCATACCCTTCCCCCCAAAATGTCCAAACTTCTCTTGAGAAGCACTACCCAGCAATACATCTGTCATTTAACATTCACTGCTCATTCACCACGTGTGTTACAGGACTGGAACTTACCATTTGCAATCAACACATCTGTGTAGAAGATGTGATATTGTGCAGCTTTGCAGATTTTAACCAGTGCTTTTGCAATCATGAGGAGATCCCTGAGGGTTTCTTCTTTTGGAAGCTCTTTGGTGGCCACGAGCTGGGTCAGCACTGCCCTTCCATGCTGAAGGAGCCATTCAGTGATCAACCCTTGGGCTTCACCCTTCAAGGACAGGATTGCTGGGATCACTGCTCCTGCCTCCACCTTCAGTGCTGAGATCAAATCTTGCACTGCCTCCTATGGAAAAGTAACACCAAGAAATGAAATGGAAGCAGTAACTAAATTTTGGTCATTTATCCTTTCAGTTCTCTGCTGTCCCACAGAAGGTCTTTGCTGTTCCCTCTCCCTGTGCTGCATATTTTCCATTTGCAAAGTTGATAGAAGAGCATAAAGATATAGAATGACTATTTGCAAAGTGCTGTGAACTCTTTAGGTTATCACTGAAAATCATCTTTAAGGTTTAGTCTTCCTCTCTCTAGGCTTGGAAAATCAAATCAGTAATGGAAGGTGGGCTGCTTGTACACCCTGCCAAAACCAGAGCCTTTGGCTGCCCAAATTCTGTGAGAAGCTTGAATTCAGTGAGTCCATGACTAATTCTGTAATACCTTACACTGGTATTGTTTAACACCCTCAGAAAAATCAGCAAATCAACACAGTGGAAATACCTTCTGCTGCCTCAGGGCGAGGTAAACGAACCCTCGGCCACTCAGAGCTTGCACATTCCTGGGATCCTCCTTTAGGATGGCATTGAAGTCAAAAATAGCAGTTTTCATCTGCCCGAGGCGCCCGTAACACCGAGCCCTGCTGAGAAGACAATCTGCAGCATAACCACCTGGAGGAGAGGGGTGCACCCTTGGTTACTTGAGGGACATCCAGAGGAAGCTATAGAAAAATTCCACTTTGCCTGAGAGTGCTTACATGGAAGTTTCCTTTGTTTTTGTTGCAAGTGTGATTCTTATCTCATACTATCAGTTCTGAGTTGAAAGGAAAAAAGGAATCTGTGTCAGGTTGGAATGAGAGCAGCAAAAATGAGAGAAAAAAGCTCTAAGAGGGAGATGTGTGAATATGTGAGGGTAGAGGCACAAGGCCATTTGGCTGTTTTAATAAAGTGGGGAGAGAATCACAGAATAGTTTGGGTTGGAAGGGACCTTAAAGAATCCAACCCCCTGCCATGGGCAGGGAAGGTACACATTGTTTTGGATAAATGAGTAATCCAGATGGGACTGACTAATTCCCTGCCAGAATTAATATGCACTGGGATTTGGGATACTAAGCTTTTTATTTCCTCTGCTTTCACGTAAGTGCTGCCCAAATAAACATATAGAGTTGACAGTGTAAATCCTGGCCCATCCACTCAGTGGCTGCAGAGCATTTATCTTTCTGCCACCCAGTGCCCCTTCCTTTCAAGGCAATTTCAGTAAGCATCTTAACATGCCCAGGGTTGCAATCAATAACTGTGGCATCCCAATACTGGATGATAAATCATCAGAGCCACTGGAAATATGTTTTCATAGGGAGGTCAGCAAATGCAGCTGCCTGCAGAGATGAGCCAGCAGACAGGCTCCAAGCAATTCTGTTACAGTAATAAGGCTTTTTCTCCCTCCTGATATGCTCCAAAACTTCTGTACCAAAGGTTATTATCACTCTGGAGCTCGACCAGTTGGCTTCTATAAAGACAATATCTATTTCTTAACAAGCATCTGTTCTAGCAGGTGGGGAGCTGATAAGCTGGAATGCACAGGCTGTGAAATGGAACCATCTCCAAGCAATTAACAGGGTTTTTTTTCCATTTTCATGAGCCAGTCTCTCCTCTTCTCAGTGCTGCTGTCATAACATTTGCTCAGAGTGAAAGTCACATTTCCATACAAACATGGTTTTACTTGGAACATGCCAGAAGCATTTCCATGTCAGCCTGATCTCTCTCCTCTGGAAAAGATTGGATGGTGATATATGGAAGTGGCTGCATTCATTCTTTTGCACTGGAACTACACAGGCTGGGTTTTCTTGCAAGTGAAAACAAAAAGGGGTTGATGTCCTTGTAGAACTGAACTGACCACATGCAATCTATTTCAAGGAATTCACAAATTATTTCCTTATTATTTATTGTTTAACTGAACCTTTTCTTGGCCCAGATGAGACTGCTGTTCCAGTCTTCTCACAGGGGAGAACTGGCTGGACATTCAGACCCACTGCTCTGATTTCCCTTAGAAGTCAATCTCCACTGGTACCTTCACACTCTACCTGCAGCAATGATGGCAAAGGACAGGTAGGCAATGGCATCTTTGATGGCAACATCCTCCTGTTGGCTCTTCAGGATGGTCAGGGCTTGGAAATGGCAGTGGCTTTGCATCAGCTTCCTGTCTTCGTCTTTGAAAATGTCCATGATTGGCAGGAGGCAGGAGGTATCTCCTGTTCTGATCACTCTCTGCAGCAGCTTAACAATGGAACAGAAAAAAAGCAGCAGAGAAAGACGTGCATGAAGATCATGAAGGTGTGTTAAGCTGCCTGGTGAGACTGGTTTGCTCTTACCCAGCCCTTCCCCACCTTCTCCCAGCCATGGTCCAGCCAAGGACCAGGAATCTCCTGTTTAACACCTCAGCTGGCTCTGGTGCTGACAGGCAGGTGGGACAGAAACATTTTGAAGAGAAATTTCTGGTGACATATGTTCCATATAGAACATGCAGCAGAAGCTGCAGATGGGAATCCAACTTCCAAGGGCAGCTATGGACTCTAATAAAGCCACATCATTCATTAGTAGCCTTCCCAAAGGCAACAAACTTTTCTTTTTCATAGAGAATAATGAAGCGGTGGCAGTAAAACCTTTCTCTGTGGTTAGCAGGATGTATGTGGCATTTTAAAAAATGCAATAGTTCCCTCTGATGGCAGAACCTGGGAATTCAGCTTTGCAGTCCGTGGTAGGAGGATCAAACGCAGGAATGTCTTTCACTGTTTCAGGTACAACTCATTAGCATTGAAAAGGAAAAACCGCAGATATTGGAGCTTCAGTGTTTGTGTCTTTCCCCGCCCTCCTCTTCACAGCTTCATTAGGATAATCACTGAGAGGGAACTTCTGTCTCCTTTTCTCTAGGGGAAAATTACCAATCCCATAATATTGTCCCCAGGGGCAGGATGCTCAGCCATGCTCTGCTTGGCTGCTGCAAAGTGCATTAAATAGCATGTGAGGAATGGGCCGGATTTAGCTGAGAGTCCTTGTGTGGCCTGTACTACAAAGTCCTGTGGCTCTGGTCCTATGGTATTATCAGCCCTGTATTTGGATTTTAAAAGTCCTGCTAGAAGTTGAACCCCCTAAACCTCAGGTGTATTCCAAGTTTCACTGTTTCAACTATTCATGAAGTTTCACTGCATTGCTATTTATGAAGCTTCTAAGGAAAATGTTTAGTTATAAAAGGGCAAAGCACACAAGCATGACAATTAATCTGTAATCTCATTGCACTCTGGGACAACCAGTATCAAGTCAGGCAAATGCAGCTGTTCAGGGGGGAATGCCCCTGAAGATGAAGCTTTGCCATGTGCTCCTTACCTGGTTTCCATCATACACAAACCCTTTTTTCAGCTGCAGCAGTGCCAGCCTGGCCAGGACAGGAGCCCTCTGTGGGTTTCTGGAGAGGGCCAGCAAGAGCAGCCTGTGGGCTTCCTCCCTACAGCCCATCTGGTACAGGGCATCAGCACAAAGGATCTGAGATACCTCATCAGAAGTGTCCAGCTCCACCAGCAGAGAAGCCAGCTGGAAAACACCAGGGGCATCTCTGGAGGGAAAAGAACAACAAAAGAAAACACTTTTCAAGGTTAGGAATCTGCACAGCACTGCTTCTTTTTCTGGAAAGAAACTGAACTGCCTCCTGGGTACCTCTTCTTCTGGAGCATCCTCTGTCCTTCCTCTTGGAGAACTTTCAGCAGCAGTCCTCTTTGGTTCCATGGCACGTAGGACTTGACTGTGAAGATGGTTTCTTCCAGCTTTAACTGGCAAGCCGTGATATAATCCAGGGCCGTCAAGTAACAGCTGTCACCAGAAATCCGGATAAGCCCACGCCCACACAAGGCTTTAATGCAGCTGTTGGGATGTGGGGAATCGTGCTCAATGACCTTCTGGAAGTCTTGCAGGGCTTGCTGGTGGTCCTGAGCGTGCAGGGAGCAGAATCCCCGCAGTGCCAAGAGGGTGTTGTGGTAAGTTTTCTGCTCTGCTGCCAGGAGCTGGTCACAGATACCCCGGGCAGCCCCGGTGTGTCCGTGCAGGAGCTGGCAGTCTGCCAGCCGGACACTGAGCTCCCGTTGGGACCCCGGGGAGAGCCGGAGGAGGAACTGGATTGTCTGGATGACAGCAGGGAGCAGTTCAGTACCGCGATTGCCCCTGAGTTCAGTCCGAGCACGCACAGCCTCCCTGTATGCTGCAAACTTCATCTCCAGGACAGTTCTAGCCTGTTCTTCAATCTTCTCGGTGTCACATGGCGAGAAAAGCTCTTCAAAGTGTTTCATGGCCTGGGCAGGGTTTGCTGCAAAGGCTTCTGCTAAATCCTGCATCATTTCCTGCATCCATCTGCCCAGGAAGAAACACGCAGCAGCCCGTTCCAAGAGCAGACCCAAAACTCTCTCATCTCTGAGATGATCAGCTGAGAAGCTCTTGAGAGCCTTGGTACAAACTGCCACACACTCCTCCAATTCGCCCTTTTTTAAGAGGTGAGCTGCCTGCACTCTGCAGACCCAGATATCCCCCGGTGCCACTGCAGACAGGAAGCCATAGCAGTTGCCCAGCCACTGGTCCAAGGAACTGCAGTCTGGGCTTTCCTTCTGACACGTTGAGAGATAATTAGAGAAGGCCTGGATGACCCGTGGCAGGTGCTCCCTTTGCCTACTGCACACGTAGGCCACTGCCTCGGCCCGATGCAGCACAAAGGCTTGGATATATTCTGCAACCCCCTTCCTGACCTGTGTCCCTGACAGCACCAATGCCAGCGCCCTCAGCAGCAGCAGCTCCATGGAAAACCTTGGCTCAGCCTTGAGCAGGACGTTGCATTTCCTCACCACCTCCTCCGAGCATCCTCGCTGGAGCAGAGTCTCCAGTTTATACACCGAGGACACCACGTTGTCAGGACTGAGGGTGGAGAGGAAGATGGCAGCTATTCCCACACTGAGGGAGATCACGGCCAAGTTCTTGCTCTGGATCTTGGGAATCTCACCTTTGCCTTTGCACCACATCTCCAGAGTGGTGATCACTTGCTCCCAGGGCCCGTTGTCCATGGAGTTCACCCTCTGCACTGCTGTGGGGGCACTGCAGCTGAAGGCAGCCAGGTAGAAAGCAGTGGCTGCTGGTGAGTCCTGCTGGGTGAGGTGCTGGTCCCCTTCCCCACAGAGCAGCGCAGCGAGATCCTCGGGGGACATCCTCTGCACTTGGACCTTCCCCAAGCAGCATCACACGTGTAACATGGCTGGTGCCTGTAACACAGAAAATCAGCAGGGTTGTCTCCTCCCCTGGCTGAGGGCTTGATAAATCTTTAATCATCACCCGATGTCTGCGCTCACACAGAGGGGACAGAACCACACCTTGATGCTTCGCCCACCACTTACCTTTCCCCCTCTTCTTGGAATAGAAGAAAATTTGTCCCTAGATGGAAAGACAAGGCTCCTGTGTCTCACCCGCTGCCCGGCCCTGCAGGCGAGGGGCCCTCGGGCAGCCCCGGGGCCGTGGCACAGGCTGGGGACCAGCCCGGGGGCTGCGCTGGGTCCGGGCGAGCGCAACGGGGACGAGACGAGACGAGACGAGGCGGCCGGAGACGGGACGGAGGGAAGGAGCGTGGGAAGGAGGGAAGGAGGGAGGGCAGGATCAGGAGCTCTGTTGCCTGGAGACCGCAAACACTGCCCGGTCCCGGGCCCCGTGCGGGGATGGGCGCGGGGTCGGTGCCTGCGCTTCGCTTTCCACCTCCCGAGAGAGCGGCCGGGATGCGCAGGGCACTGCCAGGGAAAGGAGCCCCCTACCTTAGGGAAAAAGAACCTCCTTACCTTTATTTTTTAAAATAATAACCTTTGTTTTTTAAGAACAGGAGTGTTTTTGGCAGTAAATCAACTGTGTTCTTAGGAGTGATTACCCTGACAGTGTCCCTTTAAGCCAGGGCCACTCTGAAGTTCAGCTCTTTCCTTCTCCACATTCCTTGACATTCAAAAGAGGAAAAAAACATCTCTATGATGGATGGAGATTTTGTGACATTTTATTAAGAGTTTGCTCATTAAGTTGATTTGATTATTTTCACTTTAATTACCCTAATTAGCCGTCAAGATATAATTTAGCATTGCTGTCACATTGGGCCACAGGTGATATCGCCAAGGAAGACTCGAGGGCATTAAAAGAGCCAGTTCTGAAATAGAATCACATTAAAGGGAGCTGGGTTGATCAAACCCCTCTGCCCCTCCCCTGAGGTTCAGGAATTGAGCTTGTGGGAATAAAACCAGGACCAGAGCCTCCGATGGATCGTGGTCCAGGCTGCAAAAATCATTACCCATAATTTGACTTTGCTGCATGACTGAGTGGGCTGAAAGTTGCTTCCAGCCACATTTTGCCTTTTAGATACAAAGAACACAGGGATGGCAGTGTCCTCCATCCATCATTTCCAGCATAACGAGCCCTGGTTTGGTTCAGAGTCCTGTGTGCTCCCTGCTATACACAGGAGGTTTAAGGGGGTGTTTTGACAACCTGTGTTGTTGGCCCCAAATGCAGCAGCAACATGAGACATTATTTTGTTGATTTAGGGTTTTATAGCAGGTGGTACAAATACAACCAATTTTGTGTATCAAACACGAGCTCCAATTAATTTAGGTTCCTAACACTGGTCCTTGAAAGGAATAAGAGGAACAGCATTTAAGCAGCTCCGTGCTGATGGAAAAGGAGTATTTCTTTGTGCCCTGATGTGATCCCTGAGGTGTGTGACTGCAGCCCAGTGTGAAAACCTGTTGTTGTAAGTGGTAGAACCAGCAATGTAACTTCAAGGCTCCTACGGTTCTTCTCAAGCCTCCAGACAATTTTCTGCTTGTCCTGTGGGGTTGGCATGACAAGCTCCTTTTCTAGGATCGTAAAAACATGGGGGGAAGAAAAGTGTGGAGATGTTTATCTAAACATTAAATATTGAGTATGCTACATGTTCATGAAATAGTAAATATACAACAATAGCTCCTCGTGAGGTCTCTGGTTACTGATAAATCTTTAAAGGGAGGTGTGTGGGGAGAGAGTAAACAACACAATGCTGCAGACTTTGCTTTTCCTGCTTTGCAGAGCAGGAGATGCACTTGCACTCCTTTCTTTTAAAGGGTCTCAGTGCCTGCAGTGTGTGTAACAAGTCCCTTCCCTCAGGCTTTTAAGTGCCAGGTGTAGCAGGGGCTGAGGATGAGAAACCAGCAATTTGGTACAGAGAATCTGTCTAAAAAAAGGGAGAGAATGGACTTTCTTTGCCGAAAAAGAGTGTAATGGAATGGGGCAATTGTAAAAAAAGCTTTGATTTTTTTGACTACCATTCTTCACTCTGAGCTGTATCTGGGTTGGAGAGCAGACATCAAATTGTGCTCTCCTTTAGGCTGGAGTAAGGGCTCAGGCTGGGCAATGAAGATGTTTGTGCTAAATGACACAGGCTGAGTGACTGAGTGCCCACAGCACTGAAGATGAGAAGCTCTGGTGATGTGCTAAACCATAGGATGAAATTTCACCCCCAGCCACCTTCAGTTCCACAGCCACAGTCTGCTGGAGGGTTGGGCTCTGGTAGCTCTGTTGTCCACCTGAGCCAGGATATTCTTCTCCCAGGAGGGAAATTTTCATCCCTGGCCCTGGATCTGCCACAGCTGCTGCTGCTGTGCTTTGGGTTAGAACAGCAGAACTCACATGGAGACCTCTGAGCTTTGTATTGACAGATCTGCTTCCTGACATGATCTGGTAGGAAAGGATACACGAAGGATTCATTTTCAAGATGTTGTCAGTCAGCCTTTTATGTGTTATTCTTTATCACAGAATCATTAAAGTTGGAAAAGCCCTCCCAGACCATCAAGTCCAAGCTGTGCCCGATCCCCACCTTGTCACCCAGCCCAGAGCACTGAGTACCGTGTTCTGTCCTTCCTTGAACACCTCCAGGGATGGGGACTCCACCACCTCCCTGGGCACAGAAAGCCAAAATGATCTCTTTATGCACTGCACTATTTTCATCTCTGTTCACCCAGTAAGAAGGATAATGCAAAGGACTGCAGGGCTCCCTGATAAGGAGCAGGATTAAGATACACTTGAGTGAGATTACCGGAAAAGTGTAGTTGTTCCATTAGAGAAGAAATAATCTCTTTGTTTATATTCTGGAGATAAAAGCAGTAGCAGTAGAAAACACTCAGAGGTCACCACACACAGACTTGCCTGTGCTGTAACTGTGGGATTCAGCTGTGCAGTTGCACAATTTAATGGGTTCTCCTTGTGTTGGTTGTCCTGCAGTAGCTCTGTGAGAGGCGGGGAAGTGGATCTGCTTATTCCACAGGCAGATACCTGTGCTTGACTCGGAACAAAAATTGTGGCGTGAATGAAGGAGGTTCCCCTACAATGTTCATGCACCTGCCTCCCCTCTGATACCACATCCTCTGATACAAAGACTCCAGGGTAGAAGTTTCTAGCTGAAATCACAGAATCATTTAGGTTGCCAATTCAAATTAAACAGGCAGTGTTAACCAGCCCACTTTATTCCTCTTCTGTTAATACTGAGACTCATTGCTTTTATTTCCTCTCATTCCTTCCTTACTTCACAAACAGGGTTAAGAAGACATTGTTCAGGGAATAACTTGTCTGGTTACACCGTTCCCAACTTGTATGGGTTTGAAATAAGTTTATCAACCAGCCATGGAAACATTAATCACCCAGAAAAATAGCACACAGTGAAATGACTTTTCAAAATGTCGTTGGTATAATTATCATCTTGGCCATTACATTAAATGCCACCATTTATAACTGTTATGTTTAAGTATGCAAACAGTAATTAACTTGGTAATGAACCGAGGACCCCTGTGCCTCGCTTCCCTCGGCTAATTTGCATGTTAATTATCATTAGCAACCAGGGAAACAAGTTATAAACAGCTTAATTAGCAGCTTAATCATTTTTACAAGAAAACGTGCTGCACTTTGATACGCGAGCAAGAGTTGGATTAATGAAGTCAGAGAAGCACGTTCAGTACTGGACTTGTACCTGGGCAACGTAGTGCCCAGACATGCCCTTGCACACGTGTGTGCACACCAGGGCTCTGGGCTCCTTCACAAGGCTCTGCCACTCCTCCTTATTAGTATCTACTTAAGGAATTATTAAGTTAGTAAGGAAGAATAATTTCCTTTATTTTTTTCCCATTTTGCTTCCTTTTTGGCAGAAGTTTTCTGATGATTTCATGGAAAATTTAGGCATAATTTGATTGCTTAGTCGGGTTTGTTTGGTGTTTTTTTCTGTAGGTGGTTATACTTCCATTCCTCAATTATACTATAAATAATAGGCAGCCCACATGCATTTTTAAATATTTTTATTTTCTTATTAAGAGGTTTTTAATTACATTCAGAAGCTAAGTGGAGACCTGGAATCGGGTCTTACTGTTACAAAGGGCCTAATGATTAAAGGAAGGCAAATCCAAACAGGAAGGAAAAATGCAAACTGTGGTTTATCGGTGGTGCTGCCCATGTGTCAAACCCGTGTGGGTTTGGACTTCTGTGCTTGTTCTGAGATCCTGGATGGGTAAAATCTCCGGATGAGGCTCACCTTGTCCACTTACAGCGGAGGAAACGTCAGTGTGGGAATTACTGCACATCGCCCCGCCAAGAGCACTTCTCGTTTATCGAGGGTCAACCGTTTCACGCGGCGCGACAGGAACTTTGTCACGACACGACAACACGTTGTATGAGGGCCTTGTGGAACGTCTGCCACCAGAGATTTTGGGAGTGGGTTAAATAAGCATCTGCAAGGGGTGGTTTGGGTGTTATTGACCCTTCTCCAGGGCAGCAGAGTGGAACTGAAGCGTGAAGCCCGACAGTCGCTGTGCTGCGGCCGCGCAACCTCGGGCGGGAGCTGGGGCTCTGACAGAACTCAGTTCAGCGCGCGTTTCACCCCAAGTCAGGCCGGTCTCCTTATTCCGCAGCGGTCTGTGGGTCCCTGTCCCTCGCAGTAGAGCAGCTCGCTGTTGTGGTGTGTGAGGGAACACACGTTTGGCTCCAAGGTGGAACCCAGGGGGGCCCAGCCCCGCAGCGGCCCGGCCGTGAGGGCCTGGCCGGCGGGAGGCGCCAGCGCGCCGCTGCTGAGGGCGGCGGTGGGAGCTGTGCGAACCTGCCTTCATCATCGTCATCATTATTATTATTATTTATTTTTATTCCCTGCCATTAACCGGGGCTTACACAAAAGCAAGAAGCTGCGAGGCTTCAGCACGCAGAACTTGCCCCCAAGTGTCTGCTTGCAAAATGCTGAATTTTATAGCCAGAACGAAGGAGTGAAAGATGAGGGACTCGAATGTCTTGAATTTTACCTTTTATTTTTTTTTTTTTTCTTTTCTATGCTGCCCCCCATCCCAGACGGAAAGACTTTGATTTTTTGATTTTCGAATAAATCACCGGCCCTTGCTGTCTCAAGATAGTTTGTAAGGATAGATGGAAACCCTGCAGTTCCCAGCTCAGGTGGGCTGAGTTGCTTTACTGGAGAGTGAACAAAGTACAGTTGAGAAACCACAGTCCCTGTAGGTTAATGGGAGATTTCACCAAAGAAAAGACAGTGAATGCTGAAAGGGGAGTGAATTGTTGCATGACACAAAGGTGGGAAGCAAGTGTGGGATTTTCCAGCTCGGAGCCCAGCAGTGGCTGATTTACCCCAGCTGAGGTTTCCCTCTGCTCTGCCACTGCCCCATCATTTCCTCACAAGGGGCACTGCCCATGGAATGGCAATCCACAAAGGGAGAGCTTCCTGTGCTCTGTTGCACGGACCCTTTATCAGCTCTGTAATCAGATAGCAGGGCTGGATGTTGGTTTGGTTACGGTACCTGGAGCGAATCTCTATATGTTAATTTAAAGCCATAAAACTGCAGCTTAGGGTTTCAGCATCCTAATTGAAACTTCCTCTTCTTGGAGGCATTCATTCCACCACGGCAGAATAATAATCATCATAGAAAAGTGAGATGCAGATAAAATGAAAGTGCGTTGTTTCGAGTAACCCGTAAATGTCAGGAAAAGTCTGGCACCTTGTGCCAAGCAGGCAGCCTTGCTGGAGGGTCCCCTCTGCACTTACTGCTTGATTTTGCCAGCAGTCCTGTAGAAGCTCCATGAAGAGACTTGTTGTCAGAAATGTGGTATTTTGCCTTTTTTTTTTTTTTATTTTTTTTGTGTGTGTGTGTCATAGAATGTCCTTGTTTGCCCTGTCACTGCATGGGCAGCATGCAGTGCTGGGCACAGCAGGGCCCATGTCATGGTCATGTCATTTAATTGTCCCTTTGATTTTTGGCTCTTCTGCTGGGGAGATGCTGCTGAGATCAACAAAAGAACTGAGGAGCAGGATATTTGTGCACCAAGTGTTAAATCTGGATCCTGGAGACAGGCAAGGGAGTCACTGGCAGCTGCAGATCTTGTCTTTAAGGTCTCCCACTCATTAGCCAAGAGTGGGATGGAGGAGCATCACATGGAACTGATGGAAGGAGAAGGAGGGTGGGCAGCTGGTCCCCCCTTTTTACCTGTTATTTCCTCAAGCTTGAGGTATAAGTTCTGCTCTTCTCACCCACCAAGCTCAGGGTCTTGTGTCCAAGGAGACCATTAATGCCTAGGGACAGGGTACAGGACCTTGTGCTTGAGACTGAAGCAGGAAGGATAATGCAGCAGCAGCTGCCAGACAGAGATCCAAGGTCTGGAACACATCAAAGGGAAAACTAAATTATAGATTGATAGATGCCTTTAGTTTATAAGTTATTAAGCACCAGGTAACAGGTTAGATTAATATTGTGCCTGGAGGTTTCTTTTTGCTTCTCTTTTTTTAATCTCACTCCTTTTTTAAAAATTGGAGAAAACAAAATATTTTTCTAATTAAGTAAATCTACAGTGCTTGCTAATAGGGCCCGTCTGTGTGCTTGTCAGGGCACAGGGAGAGCTGGAATAATGATTTTATTTTTTCATTAAATAGAATTATAGGCAGTTACTCAAAGCAACTGTGAGTCTAATTGAAAGAAAACCATTTCTTCTTAATTTACTTTCACGGTTCTGGATGATAAAAGAGTGTGTTTGCTGGAAAATTAAATAAAAAACACAACACGAGGAAGCTTGAAATAATGTTGCTCAGGCACAGGTGGGCAGAGGAAGTACAGTAGTTTTCCTGCTGGTTATTAGGTTTTACACCCAAAAGGTGCATTTCTTCCTTCTCAGTCCTTTTCCCATGTTTTTCCTTTCAGCTTCCCTCACTTTCCAGGACATCCCTTTGTTTGCCAGTTGAGTCCTCCATCACATTAACCCTTCCTGCAGGGTCAGACCTTCTCCCCATGGAGGGCAGCAGTCAGATGCCAGTGCTCATCTGTATCCCAGTGATTCCTGACCAGTGCAGGCATTGGGATTACCAGGATCAGCAGGAATTGGTTGAGTGGAGAGCTGGCTGGAGCACTAACCCAGTCTAGGGCAGTGCAGGACTGTGTTGCCCAAGCCTAGAGATCACAAAATGTGAGACTGAAAGAAGCCAGGTAGGAAATTCATCTTGGAGGCTGAAGTAGAGCTCCTCCAGGAATTATTCCTGGTGCAGTGTGGGAAGTGAAGTCTGTCCAAGGACAAGGACCAGTGAGAGGCTGGGAAGACTCCGTCAGAGCCCTGGGGCTCTGACCTGAAACGAGGGCTTTGCAAACACATTCTCAGGTGAAAAGCACAGGCCAGGGCAGCGGAATTTCCTTTCCCTGGTCTTAGGAATTCCTTCAGTTCCAAGCACCAGCCTTGAGCTCACGGGGGCACCTTTGGACCAGGCTCCAAGTGCACCTTAGATCTGCCAAAATCTCATGGGCTGGTTGGATTTCTGTTCTCTTGCTGCGGCTTCAGGGAGCAAGAAAGGTTTGACTGTGTCTGTCTGAGCCCTGAATGGCCTCAGAAAACTCCAGACACTGCACAGACCCCCGGCACAGGCATGTGAGGGGTTAAGAAAATGGGAACTGATTAATTCCATGGTGAGGGTCCTTCTCTGGCCCTGGTGCTGCCTCCAAAACAGCCACATCTGGAAGGGTCACAGCATCAAGGCAGGGCTGCAGCACTGAGGAAGGGTCTGTTTCCACTAACCATTTCTGCTACTTCTTACACTAAGTACTTCCTAAAAAAGGCACAGGATAATGTTTCACTGTGGCTGCTGTTAGATTTACGGGGATACCATTTGCTCCAGCTCTTGGATTCCCTCAGCCTGGGACAAGATTAAAACCAACCCTTCAATTTCCTTTTTTCTTTAGGAAATTAACTGTGGCTTTGCTGCTAATGAAAGTCCAGAGACACTAAACTTATTCAGGCTCTCTGCTGGCTCTCTGTGTGTTTGATGTGTCTTCAAGGTGCACCTGAAGGAAACAAGAAGTTAAGGCAGCTATTGGCAATTAGCACTGAACATTATTTTCTGCCTTTTACAAATGCCTGTGTATATAAGGAAGCCAGAGCAGAGCTTGGAATTGTCACTTTGGGAAATGCTCAGCCTTTTCTGTTTGAAAATAGGTTAAAGAAAAAGGCAGCAAAAGCCTTCCACGAAACAAAAAGTATTTTGAGTTGTTTTGATAGATATTTTCTGCCTCCACAAATGTGTTCCTGTGACAACAAGTCTGTTTCATTCCAGTTTCATCTTTATTTTTTTACATTGTTTACTCCTAAAGAAGTAATTTCAAAACAAAATTGGAATCTTCTCATCTTCTACTGAAATATTTTTGAGAAATGGTGTTCTGCTGCTGCCATGAGGGTTTCCAGGGAAAGAACTTCCCAATGATACTCCTTGATCAGCTGGGTCAGGGCAGGGCAGACAGGGCAGGCAGTCAGGATGATTCAGAGCAATGGGACATGATATTTATATTTTTCCCATCAGAAGATTTAGTTAGGAATTTTGTGACAAAAAGGGTTTTCACTGCAAAGTGCTGGTTCAGCCAAAATTATTTTTCTTCCATCTCATTCCCAGAAAACACTGCCTTCTTTGTTTCCTTCTGCTGCTGGAGGATCTGGGCCTCTGGGATCAATGGTTCCAGTGCTGTCCCAGCACAAGCATTTTCCTCCCTTTGGAAAATATGAAGCCTTCCAGGTAGTCTGGAGAACTGGACACCCTGAAAATCCCTGTGGAGGCAAGAGAGCTGTGATTCAGAGTTTGAGCTGAACTCTGGCTTGAGTTTGGTTTGCAAAGAACTTGCCAAAAAAAGGGGTTTTTTGTTTGTTTATTTTTCATCAGTATCTGAAAGGATGGGGTTGGGTAAAGAGAATTCCCAGTCAATGGACTCACTGTGCTTTACTGATAGCTAAAACTGGAAGGAAAAGATCACCAGGCCCTTGGAATGAAATTAATTTTTGAGTTTGAAAACTCACTTTCTGTCCATGTTGAGATGAACTAAAGTGATGTTCTTGCATTTCCTATTCTTATTAATGTAGAGGCTCCCCTTCTCCTGAACATCCCATTGAAGTGCTCTGAGAAATAACCAATGTCCTGGGAACTGCCTGATAAATGTTTCTTTCAAAAGAAAGATTTTTCCAAACTCCTTAATACCTTCCTAACCCGAAGGATAATTTTTCTCCTCTGTAATCACTATATTAAAATTTAATACCAAGTATTAATATAACATACTTAATGGCAACCTGCACATTATTCTGGACATATCTGCCCTGCAAAGCTTCGTGAGCAGGAGAGGATTTAACTCTTCCCAAGCCCTTGGGGAGCAGCAAAGGTGTAGTTGCTGCCACACAGAGCAAAATCCAGTGCTGAGAATTGTGTTGGCAGGTTGCAAACAGGGAATGTTCTTCCTTTGTCATGCTTTGTGGAGAGGGAGAAGCTGATGTGAAGGGGGAGGCTGTTACTGAGGTGTCAGTATTAAATGATGGCAGGTGGAGGATGAAGAAGGTTAGACCATTCCTGAAGGGAAATACAGGAAAAGAAAGTTGTTTTCCTGGCCCTTGGAGCAGTGTGGTTGTTACCTGTCGCTTCAGCCTGCCTGCCCCTGGGCTGTGTCTCTGAGAATGGGTGCTCTGTGCAAGACTCTGGAGTTTGGAAAAGCACTTTTGCATCTTTCCCTTTGTGTTCTGAATCTCCCTGTGCTTCTCCAGAAAGCAGATAATCAAGATCTTGTGCTTTGCTCTTCCTGGAGACTGTCCAGCCTCACTGAGGAGCCCTAAAAATGGGCTTAGCCCAAAATTATGAGACTGGCTTAAACCCATAAGATTACTGTTGAAAGGTTTTGTTTTAAAATTTGGATTTTGAAGGTTTACATTTCTAATGTTCAAGCTGAGGTCCATCACACGAGAGGTAGAAACTTGCTGTAAAGGAAAACTCAACATATAAACACAGGGAGGCAAAAGCTCTGGTTTGATGGAAAATGCTCAAACTCAGGACAAAATCTGTGTGGCTGATAAAGCCAAAAAACCCCAAGATCCACTTAGAGGAAAGAATACAGGAAACAAGTATTTCTTTGCAGGTTTAGTTCTGTGGGTTCCTGACTGGCTTCTGTGAGTGCGTTCTGAGGAGCTAAAAGTGGTAAGAGTCAGTTCTCTTGCAGTGTGTTTTTAATAGAATCACGAGGTAAAATATTCTCACCTGGAAAGGAGTCTGTGCTGAGACTGAGGGAGGGGAAAGAAATCAGAAAAAGAAAATAAAGCAAGAGGCAGTGGGTGGCAAAAGGGAGCGAGGGACACAGTGGTGAGTGTGAGGGATGACTTGGAAAGGAGAGGGATGCTATTGAGGAACAGCAGGAGGAAGGAAAAGGGGGGCTGAGGGGAAAAGCAGGAGACATGGTAAGTTAAGTAAATTCACATTTATTTCTGCAGGAATTTGCTCCAAACGTTCTTCCTGCCCTCGCTGAGCACGGGGTGTTTGGAATCGTCCAGCCCCAGGAACAGAACAGCTCTGTTGGAGCTGGGGGTGAGGCCCCGGGCACGGGCTCCGTGTCCCACCTGGGGCACAGTGGGAGAGGAACCAGCAGCTCGTGGAGCTCCTCCAAAGGCTCCCTGGGGTCCTGCCTGTGCCCGTGGGCCGGGCTGGGAAACCCAACTCCACAGCTAATTACGGGGCATCTCCAAAAGCTCCGTGGCTTTGGCAGGAGCTGCTCTGTTCCCTGGGGAGCCGTGGTCATGGGGAGGTTTGTGAGCGTCGCCCCGGCGGTGTTTAAGTGCCTAAAGGACAAGTTAGACCATGCAGCTGAAATTCCATCCTGCTCTGCCAGTGAGATGAGCTCGGAGATGGTCCCTGTTTAAATTAGGGCCCTGAATATCAGTGCAAATGAAAGGCTTGTCAGCACCAAGGAGGACAGGATGCTCTTTAGCCCGAGCTCCCCTCCCTGTTCCCTGCACACCAGATAGCAGATATGTTCCAGCTTCTTGGGACTACAACCAACCTATTGTTTTGGTCCAGTGTGAGCTGCAGTGAACAATGGGAGACATTGTTGGAGATCTGGTGCTGAAGGTTTTTAAATGTATGTTGTGCCCAGGGCATCTGCAGGGTAACTGTGGAGACATTTCTGCACAGGCCTGAGGAGGCTCCTCTATGCACAAATCCCTCTGTTTTAAGAAGGACTCCTCATTTATGTGTTCCTGTGACAGGATCTCAGCTTTTGGGGCTTCTCTGGGCAAAAACTGTAGCACTTTATTGCTAATAATCTGTTGTATTTTACCTTCCATGGGCTCCAGTCAAGGATGTTTTGCATGGCAGTTGCTGTTGGTGTATCCCACAGGCAAACAGTACTAGCTCTATCTATCTCTCAGTCTGTCTCTCTCTATATAATATTTCTTATTAAAAGTGGCACAGTTGCTCTGGACCAGTCTCATTATTCTCTTATGCATAAGTGTAGGATCATCTTTGCTTCTTAAGTATGTCGTGTAATGGTATTTAAGGAAAGAGCTGATCCACAGGTACATTTTACTGCTATATACCCTTTAGTCTTCTGTGCAGGACACCTGAAACTGTAGAGATTTTATTTGAAATCCCCTGCAGAATTTATTTGGCTTTATCACCTACAGAGAAAGGCTCTTACAGATAAATACTGATCTGCTTTCTGAGGTGGGGAACACCTTCCCCACCATGTGAGCTGAAAGAGAAATGTTTCAGTAGCCCAGCATGGCCAACGGTGTTACCATTGAGCAAATTTAATATTCCATCCAGTGCAAGCCTTTGTTCCAGTAACAGGCAGGTAACTCCCTCCCTCCAGTGGGCAACTTTTCTCTTTGTGTTGTAGGGTGTGCTGGATTTTTGGAGAGGTGCTCTCACCCTGTATCTCTGGCACTGCCAGTACAACAGTTTGCTGGGAGAGGTCACTCCTCTGTGAGAGCACTAAAACCTGGAAAAGGTTTGAGATGTTTTTAGTTTGTTTTTTTTTTTTGTGTTGATGTTTTATGTTGTTTGAGGTTTCTTTGAAAGGGCAGCTGATTTACCACTGACAGAGACTCCTCTAGCCAAGGTGCTCTAAATGACTCATGGGAAATCAGGGCTTGATATCTAAATTTTATTGAGTAATTATCAGTTACTGAAAGTGGAGGAGGTTGAAACAAGGGAGTGCTTCTTATGCCGTTCATGTGCGAATTTTCTGGTGAGCCCTGAAGCCCTGATGGTGATGCAGAGTCCATTGGGCCCTGTGCAGCTTCCAGCTGGATGACATTTTACACACGTTTAGAGTGTCCTGCAAGATGTTCTCCAATTAGTCCTCATCACTCACAATGTGTTTTACATATTAGCCCACAGTTTACAGTCAGGCAAAGGAATACAATTGCAGTGCAGCTGCTCACAGCGAGACACAAAGGTTATGGCACTGTGTACATAAGCAAGCTGTGAAAGTTCCAGCCATCCAGCTCCTTTACCCTCTCGTGCTTTTAAAAGCCAACAGAAGCAGAAACAAATAGTGAGTTCGCCTCTCGTTTCAGCCCTGGAAAAACATTTGAAAGCATGGAGTGAAAGGAGGGATTTTGTTTTTCTAATTTGATTCCCATTGCTGCAGCTGCAGCCAAAACCTTTGGATTCTGGAAGAAGTTCAGAAAGTGCTGTTTTTTGGAAGAGGTCGTGTTTATTGGAAAATTACATCTTGCCCAGTAAAAACTGACAGTATAAGTACTCCAGTCTATTAAAAGCTACAGAAGACACAGTTAAGGTTTATTTAATGATTGCTTCAGATGAGGTTTGGGAACTTGGAACCTGGCATTGGTATATTGGGTTTGGGATTGTTTTCTGGGAACACAGAAACCATCATTGTTTTATTAGCAACCCCTCTCATCCACCCTCGTGGTTAAATTAGAACTGGCTGGCAAAAGTAGGCTCTGCCTAGTAAGTAGTAACTAGTTTTTCCTGAAGAAAAAGGTATTGGAGGTCAACACAGCAGCTTAGTGAGAACAGTGAGACACCACAGGGAGCCCAGAGCTGGCAGAGCTGGGATCCTATTCTGGAAGTAGACTCTGGCTCAGGCTGGGGCATGACCCCGTGAAGTTTCCTGGAACTCTTTGGAGTATGGAACAAAAATACATTGTGGAAAGAGAGGAACCATTGCTGCAGATATCAGACCTGACCTAAAGCCCATCAGAATGTCATGAGCTACCAGCAGTCTCTGTGACAGAGCTCTCTCCGCAGGGAGGATGGACATAACATAACTGGAGGTCCAGGGAAGGCAAGATCTGCTTCTCATACTGTTCAGGAGTTTGAGTGCAGCCCAACTCTGTTGATTTCCTCTTTAAATTTCAGCTATTGCGTTGCTGCAGTGGCGCCCACTGTCTGTGCAGCCTCTGACAGGCTTTTTGCCTGCAATTTGTCTGCTGCCATAAGACTGTGGGGCTGTTAAAACCAAACTCTTGTGTCAGGGGAGTGGAAGTGTTACAAAACCCAATGCTATGTTTTGGTTCTGGAGTCTGTTTGCTGGAAACTCAAGGAGATTCCAGGTACCTGTGTAGGTTCTGTTCCTTGTCTCTGTGACTGACCTGGCATCGGATCATCCACAACTATCTAGAAGCCAGACTCCCTAAGGAATTCTCTCTTCTCACTTACTTCACTGGCTCCTAAGGCCTGGACAGGGTGGGTAGAAACTCCCTGTGCTTTTGATAGGAGCTGCCTTTCCCCTGATCATCAATTGCAGTTTTACTACAGCCAGCAGAAAGTGTGTGTGTGTGTAAAGATCTTAATGTCGCAGCTGTTTAGAACAAATTCAGTGTAATTCAGTTTTACAAGCAGTGTTAGACTAAATCCAAATCAACATTGCTTTCAGCAAAATGCAGTTATAATTCTTTTGGCCCGCTAGCAGAATGTGTGTTGCCATATTTGTCTTTCAGAAGCAAAATAAAATATGACATTTACTGACAGCCTGTTTCAAAAGTGGAACGAGCTGATCTCAGTTACGTGCCGAGGCTCTGGAGGCAATCCATGATTACCCACAGAATCAGGAGCAGAGCTGCCACCAGAGTGTAACCTCTGCAAAGAGGAAAACTCATCTAAGAGGAGGGGCTGTGGTCTCTTGCAAGGAGATGAGGATGTTTCTTTCAGGAGGGATGTCTTCAGCTCAGTGATGGAGTGAATTTTGTGACTCCTCAGGAGCCTTTCTCGAAGCTGCCACTGAGGTCACTCAGGGTGTCAGTGCTCAGCCCAAAGCACCTTCTCTTTTAATCATCTGTGCTGGGCTCATTGTCAATCTGAAAAGTCTAAAAGGCAGCTGTAAACCTGATGGTTCCACAACTGAAAACTGGAGAAATCCAAGTTAGTGGCGTGTGGAATGTTGTGTGGCTCCCAGGACATCCTTGGGGAGCATCTCTCAGATCTATTTCCCTCTCCAACATTAAGCTTCGGACAAAAGAAGTTAAGCCAGGTGTGCATGGGCACACAATTATATATTCTGTCCCTCTTTCCCTTGGAGCTATTGTACTTGGATGCCCATCTCTTTGGACCCTGGAACTGGTCTCACCTCTCTGAGCAGGTGCCCTTTGCTCTACAGTTTTTGGGCAAGCGAACAACATTGGACAATGTTGGCTGCTCTCTTTCCATTATTCTGAACCTCTTCAAACCTTGTTAGGTTACTTTGGTGATAAATAGTCCTAATAAATTCTTTAATAGTATGAAGATAGGTTATTACTCATCCCAGCCAGGCTGTGAGAAGATCATAAATCTGTAACAAAAGCCATTCATTTGGTTGGAGAATCCAAAGCTTCACTGTTTAGAAGGATTCATTTCCACCATCCCCCTCAGTTAATCATCCTCCAAATCCTCATAAATATCATGGGCAAATGAAAAGAATGGCCTATTCTTGCTGTGCCATAAAGAGTGTGTGCTGTGCTATGAGTTCTTACTTCTCAGCTCCCATATGAGAGAAATTCTGCAGCAAACCAGAGGTTACAGTGTGGAGTTCTGCTGATTGTGCTTTCCAGGCCAAAAGTAGGTGGGCATAAGTGTCTTCAAAGACCATATAATCTCCCAGGAGAGACACGAGGGATGTCCAGGATCACATGCCTGCATATGTAAGTGTGTATTGGTGTATTTTCTCTTTATAGAATCTATATTGGTGGTACAAACTTAAAAAGTACTGCACCAAACTGCTTTACTTCAGTACTTCTACTAATCAGACTTACAACAAACTCAATTATTTCAGGTGGAGCTGCTGCTAACTAGACCCTGGTTCATTGGCCAAAAATTCATTATCCAGATGTGCAAGTAATTATTTCTTCCTAAAAATGCCAGTTTTCCTTGTGGGAAAGGTTTCTGACCAATTCTTGACTTGGACTGTGTTTTGGAAAAATGCTTTGAGTTTGTCAAAATATGGTATTTGGAAATTTTAAAGAATGTAATCGTCACCTTTCTGGTTTAAATGACTTTTTGCTTTCCAACTTTAGTGCACTGAAGCAAATACCCTTAAAAATGTTCAAAAATTAATGTTTCTCCAAAGTGAAAGGCAACAACATGTGAAAATACTTTTTTTTAGGCAACTGAGTATTCTTGGTGGTTGTAGTGCTTCATTCTTTGGTTAGAGAAAGGTGAGACTTCAACTGCCATCCACCCTGGATGAGAAAAGGGCACGCTGGTGGTTGCAGAGCTGAGCTGTATTTACTTTGGTGTCTGAAAATCTCTTCCAGTTTCTGGTTGCTGGCAGTGCTTGGTGGGTTTGGTAGAACAATTCATTATGGAGACCATGTGATCTCACTTGTCTTCCCTTTATTTTCCTGTAATCAGTGCAGATGTTCTGCCATGGAAAAACTCTCTTCTCTTGCGTGATTTCTGTCCTGCCTAGAAAGGAACATGAGGTTGGGAAGGTCATTCTGGGCTGGGTATGCTGGTGCTCCAAGGAATCCAGAGTGACCTTTGGGGATGGAAAGGAGGGAGGTGACTGTGGTGGTGTTGGGCAGTTGTTCTCAGGGCTGCCAGAGAAGTTCAAATGAATGTGTTCAGAGGGGGCAACCATCACGATTGATTCGTGCCCCCAGCCTTGACCCAAACTGTATAAGCAATAAATCACAGCCCTGGGGAACACAGAAGCCATTGCCTGGGACTCTGCAAGTCATGAAGAGGAAATAGGAAAAAAAAGGAAGAGAAAGAAAATTGTCTATTTTTACTAAATTGTTTGAGCTTCAGTATTAGTGGGCCAAGCTTTGCCTTGGGATTAGGAGCCAGCTTGGGAACCAGCGAGTGCTACCTTTGCCTTCATATAACCTCATTAACTCTGTAATGTCAAACACATTCTTCAGCTGGGCTCCTGGGCCGTGGGCCTTCCTCCCCGGGAAGGAGCCCATCCCAAACATCCCTGGGACCCCCTTGTAGGGACCATTAGCGATCCCCTCTTAGCTGTTATTGTCTGTGCCTCCAGACAACTAAGCAGGTATACACCGAGGGCCAAGATAAACACCTCCCTGGCCCCTCATTTCTTGCAGATCCACAGGGCCATGAAGCCCAGCTCTGTGCTGGCTATCGGGCCCTCTATCGCCGTCCCGCAAAATGTAATCCAGAAAAAGCTTTCATGGTAACCTTAGACAGCGGCACCCGGCGATAACATCTCGAGGCCCCCGTGACAGACAGGAACTCGCAAGCATGGAGTTAATAATGCAAACTTTCAAAAAATGAAACTGGCAGAAGGAGCCGAGGAGGGGAATAAAAGGGGCCGGTGTGGCTGTAATTGGGACCATGTGAGCTTCCTTAGAGAGGGATTAAGGGAAAGAGACAGGCCTCGCCCGCGAAGATTAGTTTCAATTAGACGGGCTGGAGGCGAAAGTCAGGACTTGGTGAAAGATTAAAACAAGAAGGGAGAAAGTTTCCATTGCTTTTGCTCCAGGCCTGCACAAGAGGGTTCAGTGAGATCATGCTAATTGAAGGCAAAGCTTGCATGGAAGTTCGGAAGAACTCGCATTAATTGATTCGATGCTGTGATTTTTTTTCTTTATCCGCCGTGTTCTTTTGGGTTGTTCTTTTTTTTTTTAGCCCCCCCCCCCATTTTTTTGTTTTTGGTTTCCCTTTCAAAACCTAAAGAGGGAGAAACCATCCCCAACTTCTGTGATTAAAATGAAATGTGGTTAAAATGAAGAGAAGTTGTGGATGGCTCATCCCTAGAAGTGAAGCAGAAGGGAGAGCAGAGGACAGTCAGTGTTGTGTTCCATCTCCCTGATCCCATTCCAGTTTAGTATCAACTACTAGAACCAAATTGGTGGTGTCACTGCTGCTGGTGCACAGCTGAGAGCCTGGTTTCACAAATTAAAAAGCCTGTGCTCTTGACAGATTTGTTTTTCCCACAAGAAGATCCAATTTAGGGCATCATTTAAAAGTCCTCTCTGAAATTTACAGTATGGGAATCACCCAGGCTTGTGCTTTCCCGTTCTGAGTTTGAGTAGAGCAAACACATGGTTTCCTTATGGCTCCCAAGGAAAGGAGCTCTTCAGGAAGTGGGAAATGGTGATTTAGTCCATCTCTGCCTGGCTGAATCCAGCACTGGTGTAATCGTGATCCTGGGGAGGAAATTCTGTTGCTTTTCTCCTCCTGCCTCTCTCCCCACTACCTTCCAGTTTCAGTGGAAAAGGAAATAATGGAATCACAGGAATTGGGATTGGGGAAGATGGGCTGATGTCGTCAGCCAGTGCAGAGCTGCTCTCTCTGGTACAGCCCTCATTGCTTTGTCTGGTTCTCAGTGCTGAAATTACAATTACACCATTTCCTTTAGAAGGAAACTATTCCAAATATGAAAAGGTTTCCATGTTGAGAATTTTCTCCCCTACCCCCTTGACAATACTGAGAGCTATAGGAAAATGTATATCCAATCTTTCTATATTAGATCAATATTTTTATTCCATTAAACTTGTCTCTGAGGGTCAGGAGACATCATCTTTTGCCAGATTTCTGTATCAGACTGTCACTCTGTGGATTTTTGTTGCAGAAAGCTTTGGAATTACAATGCCTAGTCAATTAGAGTTAAATGCATTTTCACAGCCAGCCAGGAAAACATTAGCACTAATCAAAAACATCGCCCCGACAGGGATTCCCAGAGAGATTTTTTGTTTTGTTGTGTTTTATGAAAATGTTCTCTCTGCTAGAAACATCAAAAGACAACCATGAGCTTGTTCAGCTAAAATATGAGGAAAAGAATTTGAGCCCTGGCTGCATGGAGATCTGTCTTTCTCCCAGTGACAGTGGATCAGGATTTTTGCCTTTCCCTGCTCTCAGGCTTGGCAGGGGAGGGCCCTTCTGACACCCTAATGCTCCAATCACCCCTTGCTCCCATCCCTTGTCTTCTGCTCCACACGTGCACATTGTTTCATTGCCATGTCTTGGGTCCTGCTGCATTTTTCAAATTCACGATGAAATGAGATACCAGGGGTTAATTGCTGAGCACCTCTTCATTTTTCATATTAGGAAAGGCAAACGCTCCCCTGTAGGATCCCACCTGGCCATGGGGTGGCTGTGGGATGTTTTGGTCACAAGGTGCAGGGGTGGCACTGGGTGTGAGCCCTGTGTGTGCAGTGGGGACTCTTTGCTTTCATAAATCTCCTTTTTTTTTAATATACATCCACATTTTTACATCATCTCAACGTGTCTTGGCATCCTTTTCTTAGCACAGAACCTGGAATGCTCCAGCTATGGCTCAGGGGGTCTCTGAGGGTCCTGGGCTTGGCTGTGCCAGGACCTAGCCTTCATCTCTGCCAGGTTTTTCCAGCTATCAGAATTACACCATGGATATTCTTTAGGTGGATTTGAATGTGTCTGGGGTGTGGGAGGCTGCAGTTGGGTGAATGTAAAATCTTAAAAGTTCTAAGACTGGACTATTGTTCAGATGTGAAACCACTGAGCTGAACCGATTGACATCATCTGCTACCTCTGAACGGCACCTGGGCACAAGCAGTACTTTGTAATTGCAGTATTTCTTTTACATGGAAACATTGACAACATTCCAGTTTTTCCCTGTTAAAACCTGGTATCCCTGTTTTCCTCTCCCCTCCTGCCTCCCTTCAGCCCTTTTTTTTTTTTTGGCCTGGACTTATTACATGGAAAGCTGATAAATTGATGCTGTGAATGAATGTTTTCCAAACATTGTAGGAACTATTAAGAAAGTGGTTTTCCTCCTTCCCCTTTTTCCTTCCCACACTCCTCCCTGCTCCCACCCCACAACTAATAGCACACAAATAGCACTTCATGTAATTTTGGCTCCTCTCCACTATTCCAGGCAGACTTCAGGAAATCTCTTGATTTATAGTTGAGGCATCCAAAGGCAGCATGCTGCCTGCTTCCTTCAGGGATGCCTGTTGGTGACATTTAGTGGGGTTGAGGGGCAGTATTTCAAATGGGCAATATCCATATTTTAGTCAGATAGCTCCATGTTTATACTCATAAATTGATTTAGTAATGAAATAAGCTCCTTTCATGATGCTTGCTGGCTTTAGGGGCTTTGTTATGGTATACTCAGACTTCCTGAAGTTTAGTTTACCAAAGCAGAGCCAAAGTTTTCTGTCCATATTCCCATAAGCAGTCCAAGAGAATTCAATAGGGCCATTCACATTAATAGGTAAAGCAGGATTTGGGATTGGGTTCAGAAAACCCGTGGAGCATGTGCTGGAGGCTCCCTGTCCTTTGAGCTCCCCACGGCTGCTCTTGGCTGCTCCAGGAACATCAATCCTGAGATGCTTTATGGGGTTGTTGGTTGCTGGAGCCACATATCTGGTCTCCTGCAGGTGGGATGCTTGGAAAGGGGCTTCGGGCCAAATCCAGGGCTACAGCTGAGCCCTTGGCCCTTGGGTTTGGCTTTTGTTTTCCTCCATGGATCGGTGACTTCACTGGTGTCTGTCATCAGGTGAGCTCCCTGCTGTTGGTGGGATTCCTTGTGCACAACGATCACTTTGGATCAGGGTGGATTTTAGGAGGATCAGAAGAAGTAAACAATGTTTCACTGCAGTTATTTGGGTGCTGCCTTTAACGGATTTGCATTCTCAGTGCTGCACCAGCAGGTTCGTGTGAGAAGCATTTCAGAAGTGGCTCTGCTGGGCCATGGCAGAGTGTGCCCCTTCAACACTGCAGTTAATTCAAGCTTTCAGTGGGGACCCATAAAATTTTTCCATGGGAAATGCAGGAATAAGTAAGGCTTGAGTTTGGGCTTTCCTTCATGGGAGAGAGGACTGTCATTGTTGTGTTTGGAAGGAGTTTCTCATGACATCTACTGAGCTGGGCTAGTCCTGCCTGCATGGGAAATGTGTTTGCAGAGGGCAGACAGCTTATTTATGGCAGAGAGAAATGGGTGTTATTAGAAGTGAAAAGATCTTATTTTTAGTCTTTCTTATCCAACTTCTCATAATGAATGAAATATTAATTGAAAGATGCAGCTGGATCTCACCTGAATTCCTGCAGTCCAAAGCACAGACAATGGCTATGACCCAGGATCAGGGTATTCTAGTCCCATTTGGAGCAGATTGATTTATCTGGCAGTGCTGTTCCAGTCTTAGTCCTTTTTTTTTAACAGATTAGTGACCTGTGACATTCACTTATTCTAGAGATGTTCTAGTTTTCTCATCTATAAACAGAGGAAACACCCATCTCTATGAAGTGCTGGAGACAAGCACCACCCAGCCTTGGCTGTGCTGAGTGCTCTTTAGAAGGGTTTCAACTTTGGATAAAATAAAGCTTTATGCTATGAAAGTATGAATATTTTGCCAAAATAATGTTGTTATGCCAAACTGTGGCATCCTTGGACAGTTCTGGGACATCAGCTCCCACTGACAGCAGCAGGGATTTACCTGGTTCAAGAAGGACTTGGGATTCTGCCCAGAGTTGAGAACTTTTTATTAGTTTGACTTGTTTTTGAAGGCAAACAGTGTAACTGCCCTCGCTTTTTGGGGAATGTAGCCCAGGTTTCCCATCAATTTGAAATGAGTTCATATCAATAGGTAATATTTCTTTCTCCAAATTTAATGTATTTCTCCTTAGATTGTTTCTTTTCTCCTTTACCCTTCATTCTCTCTCTTAAATGGAAAAAATCCCCCAGGAAACGTGAAACAAAGGAGTTAATCTTTTTCCACAACGTGCTGATATTTCTTGTCTTTACTTATTTGACAGCAGGTAAAGCTTCTGTCAGGAATAAAATACACCATGCTCACAGAGTTACAGAAATCACAAAGTTTTTAAACTAAATCTTGCAGTCCAAACTCTCTGACAATTGTGCTCTCGGAAGCATAACGTGAAGATCCCATGTTAAATATTTTAGAGAAGTTTGGGGAGGAAACTTTAGTGAAGAAATAGAAAGTGGGACAAGCTCCAGAGACCCTGTTCCTGCAGAGCTGTGTTGGATTGGGGCCTTTGTCTATTGAAAAAATGGCCCAAATAGCCCCTTCTCCTCTCCCACTCCTCCCACGGCTTCAGTTAAATTCTCGGATCGTGAGGGCATGTAGGGAACAGCTGCTTATGATCTCTTCACAAGTGCTGGGTCATTGGTAAACAACCATCCCTCCACCCTCTCGGAGGGAAAAAAAATGCTACAAAAAATGTATTCATTTTCCTGATGATGAAGAGTAATGAAGAGCACGTGCACGCCGCGCTGGGAGAGAGAGGGAGAGAAATGACAAATTAAATCATGTCTCGTTTGACAAGCCTTTAAGTGTAACAGATCTGCACTTGTGCTGCCTGACAGGCGTGATTGATACCACGGGGCACTCGTCAATTTTTAAACACACAGCCCGAACAAAGAGTCACTTCAGCCTGGCCCTGGTGGTGGGAGCAGCCCGGTGCTGCCCGGGGTAAGCGCCCTCCACCCGCCCTGTTTGCCTTGGCATCCCCCTGTTTGGACAACTATATTTATTTTTATGATGCTTAAAATATTGTAACCCCGTCAACTCAACAGTCATTTAAGGTAATTTCTGGTCTGAACAGCATCTATTTTCTAGACAACTTTACAATAATGTATGTTTGCTGTGGGCCAAATTCTTTGTGTAGGTCGCTCTGATTCTGGGCTGTATATTCATAGCTGTTAACTGGGGGAGAGACGCAGCATCCAGGAATTTCTAGGAACTTGAAATCTAAGCGTCCTGGATGGTTCAAACCATGCCATTTATAGAAGACATTTAGCATGGCAAAACAATGTGCTTTCCTTTAGGTTTTTTTTGTGTGCAAACCAACCAGCCCATAGATGAGCTATTTTTGATCATTTTTGGGGGGGGAAAAAACTTGATTTGAGACAGACTTTGAAAATTTCAGTCTGAACAGGTCAAGGTGGTAAATGTAAAAGGGCACTGCTATGAAAAGAGTCAGAGTCTTTAATTATCAGTGTTTTGCTATTGCACCACACTAACACAGTTTCTCTGGGGCTTTTAAATGTACTAATAAGAACTGGATAATGCTCCTGGATTATTTGCCATATGATATCAAAAATGGCTCAGCAGTTCAGAGCAACCAGTGAAGGATTTTTTAAGGCATAGAAGTGGAAGGGAGAACCTGTGCAAGGGCCCTGTAAATAGACTAAACCATGGGTAATCCATTACTGCAAAAACTTTGATTTTTAAGGACTTGACCCATTCAAAACCCAGTTTGTGGAGGAACATCCCACCTCTTCCCTGGCCCAGCAGCTGTGTCTGACAGGAGGCAGTGATGGCCTCTGTCATCTCTGGGAGCCCTTGTCTTGTGTTTCTGTGGTTCTGTGAAATTATTTACTAGCAGGAAAGAAGAATCAGCACAGCTTTTAGCTAAATCCATGATCTCTGTAAAGCCAAGTCCCTCCTTAGCCTGGGGTTTAGGAGGTGCATCCGTGGTATCAGCTGTGTCTGCACAGGGATAATTCTGTGAGCCAGCCTTTCATTTTGTGTATCTTTACTGCCTGTCCTGGGCCCTTGGCTCCATTAAGGGTAGATGCCCAACTCTGTTTATTTAGGCCTTTTTAATCTGACAGTTCCAATCAAGCTAATTCATCCGAGAGAGACCAACCATCCTTTTATTTATTTTAAACTATTTTAGCAAGGTAACCCAATCCAGACCATCTCCATATCTTGTTTACAAGAGCAGCCGTGGTGACAACATCTGTCCTGTGTAAAATGTCAGAAAAAAAAAAAAAAAAAAGAAGAAAATCCAGCAAGTCACAGAGGTATCAGAGCTGGTATTCACACACATGGCAATATGAGCCTCTAACTTTATTGTCTGCAGTATTCAGAGGAGAAACAAGGTCAGGAGGAGGTTTCAGAGCTGTGGTGTCACAGTCCATGTCCCTGGGCATCAGGCCATGGTGTGTTCCCTGGAGTTTATTAAATACTGGGAGTAGGGGCTGTTCAGGAGGTGTTTGGGCAAAGCTCTCAGGCACAGGGTGGGATTGTTGGGGTGTCCTGTGCAGGGCCAGGAGTTGGACTCAGTGGTCCTGATGGATCCCTTCCAACTCAGGATATTCTGTGGTTCTGTGAGTACTGTGCACGGGTAGAGGAACCTGTGGAGGAAATGGTTCTTTCATGTTTATGAGGCAATAAAGACAATTTTTTTTCCTCATGTAACTGGTCAGATACATCAACAAGAGAAGGGCAAAAGGAAGGAAAAATGCTGTAAAAATCAGGTTTTGGGCCCAGCATTATCAGAAAGGTCAGAAAAGGGTTTGTATTATTTTGATTATTTGCATATGAAGCTACCCCTGGATTCTGAATGGCACTAAGGGGGTCCTGCAGCTTGCAAGTGAAAACTGCTTATTTGAAATGATGCTGAGTTTTACCATCCAATAAATGAGAGAAGCTCCACTCTGAGAGGGTAACTCACACCAAAATGGGATTTAACAGCACAGCAGCAGTGTAAAGGAGGGAACTGGCTGTCAGGGTGACAACACTCTGTGGTCCCCAGAAGGGAGGGAAAGCTGAGCAGCTCCCATTGCTGAGATGCCTGGGCAGCACTCGATGGCTTGGCTTGATCCTTGCTGATCCCTGAGAGCTCTTGGATTTCAGGAAGAGGTGGAAGCCTGAGGAATTTATTTGTCACTTGAGCTAGTGATGACCATCAGGAATGAAACCTGCAGAGTTCATTATTCCTTGCCACTGTGTTGTGGGTTCTTGTTTAAGTTGAGTGCTGCACAGTGTATGGTTTGACATGAAGTTCATGCGAGTGGAATGATCCTCATCAATGGACTGTGGAAAAATATCTATTTATTTCTGTGCACAGGACAGCCTGTACAGTGGGGATGGCAGTGACATGCTGCCTCTGGGCCTTCCTTGGCTCAGGTTTGACCTGACAGGGCCATCTCTCCTCTGCTCAGACCGTGTGGGTAAAGCTGACAGAAATTTGGTGATCCTGTATTTTGGGGAATTCAACACAACCCCAAGCCAAGCAATAACAAAACAATTATTTCTCAAATCAAAATTAAAATATTTGTTTTGATAAAAAAGCCATTTCTTAGAGAGAAAAAAACCCATTTTCACCCAAATGTTGAAGAATTGCCCCACTGATCCTTCAAATTTCAACCAAACCTGCCAGAAATAGAGCCAATGAAAAGCACTGTGTACATGTTAAAGGAGCCAAACATACCTGAGAAAGCTCTATAAATGCACTATGAGCAGGCTTTGGGATACACATAAATGAGCCCCATCTGCTCTTGCTGCTGCACTTGCATCCATGTGACACAAAAGATTAAAACAAGATACCAACATAAAAATCAATTGATACAGGAGAAGCGAGTGGGAACTCCTGGAAGGAGACTGTTAGATAGTGACTGCTTGGAATAAATCCAGACCCAGTTGCAGCCCAGAGAAATTGGCTTTGTGTTGTTCCATGTTTCCTGTAATGCAAACCAGTGTGTGTGAGGGGGGTGGTGGGATGTGATTGTCATTAGGAAAAGCTTTTGCCAGCACAGTAGCTCAGACACCAGGGGATAATGCATTACACACTGATGCTTTCCAGGGCCTGCATTCTCCAGCACTTGTGCAGGGCTGTTTCCATCCGAGGATGTGTTTCTGAACCACAGTTTCCCACTGGGTGTTCTCTTGGCAGTCCAAGGTTAAGATCCAGCCTTGGTTCAGAGAAATGCCCCCACCTTCCTGTATCCTCAGGTTTCACCCAGCACCTTTGAGGTTAAGAGGGGGTTTGGGTTTCAGACAATGGGCAGAACAATTGGGAAAGAGACCCCCTGTTCCTGTTACAGCTTAATCCCACCCAGAGAAAGGCTCACTTGTAACTTCAAAGCTGGTGCATGTCCGAACACCTGCGGAGATGAAAAGGATGTGCCACCGCTCGGCCCTGCTCCCCAGGCTCCTCCTGAGGGTCAGCTCGGGACCTGCAGGAGCTCAGGTACCAGGTGAGGGGCTCTGATGCTCCTGAGGCGAGAGAGCACATCCAGGGCTGGGTCTAAGCTGTGGCACCCTGGGGGCCCAGGTCAACAGAGGAGCTCTGATGGCTTGTGCCCACTAAGGAAACCCTGGAAGTTCAGCTTTGCCACCAACTGAGCCGCCGGCCAGTGGTCAGGAGCTGCTCAGCCCTTCCCTCCTGGAGTTTCGAGTGGATGCAATAAATTCGGCTTCCCGTCCTCCCCAGTTCGCCGTGTGCTGCTGGCCGCGTTCCCCTTCGGAGGGAGCAGGTGCTGATCGCTGAGAAACCCGATCCCGCAGCGATTGTAACGCGTCCTAAAAACCCGCGGGGTGTAAAGGGGCGAGACTTTCTTCCTTTAGACCTGGAAAACCTGGTGGTGTCGGTGGTTTTGTAAAACCTCTCGTGCTTTATTTGTTTTTATTCCTCTTCTAGCCCTTGGGTACAGATTACTTTCAAACGGGCTGGTTTGCTGTTTGCATAACACAGGCTTAAATTCAGTTAGAAATAGATCATTTTTCAAGTAAAATTCCCCAGAAAATAGTTAAGTATTTGGGGGTGTTGGGGAAAACATCAGAAAACTTTCTTGTTAAGGTCTGGTGACACCTAGCAATTAAAAGTAAAAAATCCATTTCTTGATCCAGACCTTCCTCCCTCTCCTTGGGGACAAATTAAACTGAACTCCAGAAGTTTCAAACATACTTCTAAATCCACCATCATTTGCTTCTGGGTAGATTCTACATTCTACAGATTGTTTCTTCCTGGGAAAGTGTCTCGGATTCATATTAATGAGGATTCCATGTTTGTGGTTATGAGAAATTTAGTCTTGTGGCTTAAGCAGCCTCGGGACTCTCATTAAGTGCAAGAGGTTAATAATCAAAACTAGCAGTTAACTAGCTCTGGTCAGCAGAGCCTTATTGCTTTTGGCTCGGGTGAGGTCCCTTGTCCTTTGCAGTGCCAGAAATGCAGGTGGAAACAAGGACACCAACCAAGGGGAGCTGCAGGTGAGCCATTTCCAATTATAGCACTGGGGGAGATGTTAGGAAATGTTGGGAGTGGAAGTAAGATACTGATGGAAAAATGTGTGGATATGGCTGTGGGAGGAGGGAGGTGGGTTCTCTGGGATGAGCTCTTCACTCAGGTGTGGTTTGAGATCTTTTTCCAGCTCGGGCAAAACCCTCTATTTTTTTTTGTGGAAACAAGTGGTTGTTTTGCTGCAGCACAAGAAAAGTCTGCAGAACTCCCAGCTGTGCTTGGCCCTGGGTGAGAAGGTATTTTGTGTGTCCAGTGTGTGAAAGGCTCCTTGACATAGGACAGGCACAGAAAGAAATTAGGGAATTACAGAGCACTGCTTGGAATGGAACTCTGGAGATCTTCAGTTCCAACCTGCTGAGAGATTAGAGAGAAGGGGTCATTTTCCTGGCCCTGCTGGTGCATCCTTTCTATATACCCTGGGCTGTGGTTCACCTACCTACAGGGTGATTAGGTTTCTTGGTGAGTCAAGAGCTTGAAAGAAACAGCTCAGGTTTTCCTGACATTGAAGAATTGCTGCAGAAAGAGGAGGGCAGTCACAAATTAGCTCTGTCCTTCCACAGCCCATGGAAACTTTAGTTTTAATTGCACAGAATCCAAGCAAATTAAAAAGAGGTAACCAAACCAGTTATCAGGCTGGGTTCCTGCAGTGTCCTGACAGGCCCCAGAGGCCACATCCTTTCTGCCTGGGCTTAGAAAGGTAAAGAGATTCTAATCTGTAAGTGATCTTTGTGCAGTTATGGAGCAGCCTCAGTTCCCAGTGGAAAAACTGGGACACAATCAGATATCTTAGAATTATGGCCTCCTTCCTTTCTAATGTGTTTATTTCAAGCATAGAGTTTATTTTAGCAGATGTCTCCTGTTGGAGCATCTGTGGATTTGTCTTCTGGCATTTTGGAAAAGAAATTCCAAAATATCCAGAAAAATACATTTCATTTACTTTTGCTAAACCTCAATCTGAGAACAAGTATCCAAGATGTTACCTAGAAATCCCAACCATTATTGTGGAGAATCAAACAGGGCATGGATTGCCCAAACTGACATGTCTGAAAGATGTTTCACCAAGGCAACATCAGTGCTGTCCATCCCATCTGGCACCAGCTCACACCACTCTGAACTGGTCTGGCAGTGAGCTCTGTTTGCTACAGGGGAGGTAAAAGAGGAAAGTGGTTCATTATCTGTTATTTTTCTAAGATACAGCAGACTTTTTACTGTCTGCAGCTCCTATAGACTGTGGTCTCCAGGATGACAGGGCTTCTCTGCTGCATCAACAGGCAGCTGAGTTTGTTTGGAGCAGTGGCTGCTCACAGCCAGTACAAGTGTCCTGAGTGCTTGGGAGCCCCACTAAATGCAGTTGGGGTCTGTTTTGAAGCCTCTCTCTCTCTGTCAGCAAAGCAGGCTCTGCACTAGCAGTTCCCCTTGGGAAGGAGTGCCTGGGACTCCAGCCTAGCCATACATCTCTGTCAAAATCCCTATGAATAAATTAACCTTTCTAAAGATTAGTGCACCCTAATACCTCAGGGTTTTTTTTTTCTTGTTTTTTTAACAGAACAAATGCTAAAAATGCCTTGACAGACCTTGCTGGGTTTTGTGCTGTGGAGCATCTACAAGGGATTATGCTGTGAGTGGTGTTAAAGGCACAGCCACGTGATCATGGGCAGCTCTGGCTTGTCTCCTCCTCTGGAAAAGGGCTTTAGCGTGTGGCAAAACACACAATTATGAGTAGGAAATCCCCATTAGAGAAAATAATAAAAAAGCTAAAGAAAGCTCTCAAGCTTTTCCTGTTAAAACACCTCAAGCCACCTCCCAGTGCTTCACCCCTGTTAGTCCACCAGAACAAAGACAAGATGTGATTCAAGCAACTTTGAAGATTTTGGTAGCTACACTGACACTGGGGCAGCTGAAACACCGGTGGCCAAATGTGTGTGGGAAACAATGGGCTCAGTGTCAGCAGCCAATGGGGCCTTGTCCTGGAGGCTTTCCCCTGTTCCCCTCCTTGATTCCAGCCCTTATTTTGGTAGGACAGAGCAGGGAGGTCAGGTATCTGTCACTCTGTTCTCTTGCCATTGGGTTGCTGGAGTTGATCTGATCCTTTCCAGGCGGCTGGGGTGGAGGGGGCCATTCCAAAGATGGCAGGGAGTGTTTTGATTTTTGATCCTTTTGAGATGAATTATGGGGAGGAAGCTGTCTGCTATCAGAGGAATTAGTCAAATTCCTTGTCAGATGTGCAATCCCATTAAAAATGCATTATCTGTTTTCAAAGCTTAAGTATGGGTGTTGGTTGAGAGTCTTTAAAATATTATTGTAAACTTTCACTGAGAAAAAGTATTCCTGAGTCTTTCATGAAGGCTAATCCCACTTCAACTACCATAAACCATCAACTTCTGGGGTGGCCTTCTCGAGGCCAGAGCATGCAATTATTCTGGGAAAATCCCCCTGGAAGATGCATGCATTTGTTTTAGGACACTGGTAGCAGCTCTCAGCATTCAACTGGTTTGTTCTAATAATGATTCTGTGTCTGCACAGTTCCTCAAATTCTCCCTTTGCTTTTCTGTCTGGCATCTAGAGTTCAAATAACTGCCTGAATCCAGGTCTGAATTCATCCTAAATGAGATCCCCAACTCTGGTGGTGCTCCTAACTTGAACATCTTAAAAGTAGATGCAAGGAATGTCAATCTCTGAGGAATGTACCTGTGGAGGGAAGCCACAGGTTTTTCTGTGAAGGATTACCAGGATATCCTGGAGCACACAGTGTCATTCTTTGAAACACATTCCTTGGAATTATTTTAATAAACATACAAAGATGGCATGTACACTTCTCTTTTTAAAGTCACTATTAGCTGTAGAATCACACACTCTTCCTTGTGTTTCTTAATTTTGATGCATAAATGGGATTTCCAGGAAAATCTCATGGACCTCTGATGTCTTTCACTGACACTCACAATCACGAAATTATCCATTTGGATTTACAGTGGCCATAGCAGGTCATAAATCATGTTCTCTGGCCAGCTGTGCTCTATTCCAGAGGATATTTGCCTAGATCTTGCTCCTTGGAGTTGTTGGTGTCTGAAAACAGGGATAATTCCACCATTTTTATTTGCTTCATGCACTATCTGAGGACAGTTGGGATGGCTAAGAACACGTAAATCAGTCTGCATAACAAACACACACATTTTAATTATAAAAAAGAAGGTGTTCACCTTTCTAAAGGAAGGAAACAGCCCTGGCTGGCAAGGGCTCCTTCCTAGGGCTGTGCCAGCACCAAGGACATGTTTCATGCTGCTTTGTTTTCCTGTTCCGTGCGAGGAGTTGGCAGAAAATAGGCAAATTCCTCAGGTCTGGCTGGATGCTCTGGCTCCATCCAGTGACCATGTTTCCTGCCTGGATCTCTGGCAAAGGCTGAGTTTCTGCAACAACTCCAGGCCAGTGTCACTGCAGGGTAATGGTGCTTTTCCCTGAAATGCCTCTAAAGTTGTGGGTCCAGTCACTTTAGGCATCATTGCCAGTCCACTTGTTAAAATATTTTGCAGACAACAGAGTATGTGAGGAGTACATGCACATCAGGAATATTTGGGGTAATGTGTTTTATCTGAAGGCTTCTAAGGTGCTGTGATTTTATCTTGATGGTGGCTGAACTCCCAAGAGATCATATTAGAACCTGTCATCAAATTCTGAATGAAATAAGTCATGTGGGAAGGTGAAAACAAGCTTCACTCTTTCTTATATTCCATATAAAAAATCAGCTCAAATTTAAGAGTTTAAAGAGAGTTTCCTTCTCTTCTGCTCAGTAAATGAAGGAGCACTAGCAAATGTTCTCATCCACCCTTCCAGGCTTGGTAAGCAGTGAATCTTCAGAACCCAAACTGATCTTTATTCTGCAGAATTTCCACCACTCTTTGCAGTCTCAGACACACAAAGTTCACATTCACCAGCGTCAGGGGCAGAGCCCTGCCTGGCATTGTCAGGACAACTTTATAACCAGATAAAGCTCAAAAATAAAGACATTTCCTCTCATTCTAAGTCTGTACTCACAAGCAGAGCACATGTGGAGCTCAGGTCTTTCCCAGCCCCGTGTGTTTAACCGTGGCTCATGTGAGGCAGCTGCAACACAACTTATTGTAAAGCTGTAAAGCAAAGTCGGTGGCACTTGAACGTTTCCTTTGCTAGAATAGGTTTATCTCAAAATTTTATGTTATTTCAACAAAGTGGAGTGTTTACCATAAATAGCAGGGCCTGCAGAAAGCCTCTTGTAACACTCTTCCTACTGTGAAGCAGCAGTACCTCAAGCCTGAACCAATTTAGGAAAGCATTGGCCATATGATTTTAATATTAACAAGTGGAGCAAATTTGTGAGTGGGTTGTTGGCCAGTTTCATAGTGAGGGGCACCTGCAACCCATCAACACGGCTCCTACAACAAGGTGTCAATGCACAGGCAGAATAATAACATGAATTTGGTGTGTGCAGGGATCACTCAGCTGGAGGGGAGGTGTTAACATGCAGGAGAAAGGAAAACATGGTGGTGAAATGCTGTTATTTGTTGGTTTGTGGGCAATGGCACTACTCAGACGTGAGAGAAGCAGGGCAAGGGCTGGAACAAGGCAGACCTCGGGCTGCTGCTGCCAGCTGGAGGGCTGGGAGGTGTGGAGTGGGAGTGTGGCTGAGAGCTGAAGGTGGCAGAAAGTGGCCATGACCTTGTTCTGTGAAACAGGACAGAGCTGCCACTGCCCGCGGGTTACGTGGGTCCGGAAGGGGTTTTGAACATCACAGTGTGTTAATGGGTTCAAACTGACAGAGAGCAGGCTTAGAATGGATATACAGAAGAAATTCTTCCCTGTGAGAGTGGGGAGGCTCTGGCTCAGGGTGCCCAGAGAAGCTGTGGCTGCCCCATCCCTGGGAGTGTCCAAGGCCAGGTTGGAGCAGCCTGGGACAGTGGGAGATGTCCCTGCCCAGGGCAGGGGGTGGCACTGGATGGGCTTTAAGGTCACTCCTAACCCAAACCATTCCATGAATCTATAACCCTCTCACTGAGGTGGTTCCTACACACTATTGACATGCATGAACTGTGTTCATGGCACACCTGAAATAACACCCACCTTCTTCCTCCCTCCAGATGAAACCCCCTGAGCCCTCACTCTGCTTTGCCAGTCACTTGCAACGACCTTTTCCCAGGAGGTAAGAAAATAACCTGGCCCTCCTCTTCCCAAGGGGAATCTGTTGCTCTGGCATTCTGTGAATGACTGGTTTCAGGCGAGTCTGTCAGTGTCCCTCGCCAGCAACCAGGTTTTAGATGTTTGCTTTGGGAACATTTTGTGGTTGAATGGCTGTGTTCCATTCCACATGTAAACACAGGCAAAAACTTACATTTAACAATTCTAAACACTTGGACACTGGTCAAAGAGGCTACTCCCCTTCTCTTTAATACACTGAAATTTTGCATAAAGTACAGAACGATTTAGTAGCAGGAATGCCCAGGTCCTGCCAAATATATGATTTTGTTTTATTTTATTTTTAAAAATACCTAGAACACAAACTGAGCCTTTATTTGGAAGGAGATTTCGAGAAGGCAAAACTTAATTGACTCTCAGACTGTACAATTGGAGTCATGTCTAAAAGGAAAGTTCCTTTTCCCTCAGTGTCTTCTCATACTGGAGGCCAGTTTCCACTCTTATTTGCATGAGCTGAAACCACAGTAACTCCATGCAAGACTGTGCCAGGATGGCTTGAGATTAGACCTGGGCCTTCAGCTATTTCCAGCTCTGGTTTTGCTTCCTCAGTCATCTGATTGCTCTCAGTGATGCCAATCTGGTTCCTGGCTTCAGCCACAGGACCTCGTGTCTGCTCAGCACTTCTCAAAATCCAGAGCTTTTCCTGCTTCATGGGGCAGAAGATGATATTGGGCTACTTGATTTTATATCCTGGATCATTTGTCCAGGACCAAGCCCTTAAGTACTGAACTCACACTCCTTTTACACATTCACTGGTTGCCACAGAAATGCCAGTGGCACTGCTGATGCCCTCACACAGTTTTACAGTGAGCTGACACCCACTGTGTAATAAAAACACCATTTCCAGGCCTACTGTAGCTCTAGATAGGTCCTTTAAGTCTCTAAAAGTCAGGGCTTTTCTAGGGAAGGACCCAGAAACAGCATAGCTGAGCCTTTGAAAGATGTGCAGTCTAAGGGCACCTTCTGGTTGAACAGTGCATTCTGTCTGGGTTAATATGCACAGCCTAGAGAGCAGTGAGGATCTCTGGTAGCACTTGTTGGTGCTCCACAGATTGTCTGCTCACATGATGCTGGCACACTGCCTTATTTCCAGCTGCTAAATTGCATTCAAAGACCATTTAAAATACTTTCCTAATAAAACTTGCCTATAAAAATAGTTCTATAGCTGCTGCAAGGATGTTCTAGGAGCTGGTCCAAAAGACAGTCCCTGCTGAGATGAGATCCACCCTACTAAAAAAAGCTGAGAAATTTCAGTCTTAGCAGAATTTCAGCAGAAATGAGCAGCAGCAGCAGCAGCAAAGTGGCAGTGGAAGTGTTAATCAAATGTTGGGCTCTCTTAGTTAATGCACAGTCACTGCTGATGGGTCAGATAGGGAGCAGGGCTTGTTGGGTAGGGTTTCTGAGCTGTTTAAATATGTTATGGCTTTGCTTTTAAAGTAGAAGAGCTTGGATTAATTGAGTAAGTGGCACTTAAGAGATTGCAGGTTAGGAGGATGCAGAGTGTGGCTAAACACAGCCTGGGTGTTCACTGGCTTTTTCCTTTTTAAATCCACTTTCCCTGTAGCTGGGGGTGAGAACTCAGCCATCCACTGCAGGTTTTATTGCCAGTGAGCTGAGACATGCAGCTGTTTCCATTCTTTGATCACAGGAGATAGCAGAACAAGCAAACCCAGTGCTGGTGCAAACTCCTTTTGTATTCAGACACCCCCGTGTGTGAGCTCAGTCCAGCTGCTTGGGCCCCCAGGAGGGCCAGGGGAGGGCTGGTACAGTGTCCCCACGGCAGATGGTACCTGCTGGGCCTTCTTTCTGGCCAGGTATAACCTAGTCTCTGTTTTCCATTTCATGCCAGTTCCCAAGTGTGCCAGAAAAGCAACTTTTAAAGGAGTTGTTTTCTCCACGTGCAGCAGAAACTCTCAGGAGCTGACACCTTCCCTCTGAACTTGCTTTGTCTCGTTTCCTTTCCCATGGAGGGGAAGAGTGTCTCTACCTCAGCCTTATCCAAACAACTAACCTGGTGCTTTAATTTATCCTCCTGTTATCATTAGCTCATGGAGGAAAATCCTTCCAGGACTTTGACTGGAAACCTCTTTTTCTCTCAGTACTTTCTCTCAGTCTCTGTCACAGGACAGAGGCATCTCTTTCTTCATATTTGGACATGGCTGGTGCTTATTCCAGATGCCACAAATAGCCCAGTCTCTCTTCTGCTTTAGGACTTTTTTCTTCTGGGTCATTCCAGTGGCAGACTTTGACCTGAATTCTCTGCTACATAAGGGATAAGAGTAACAGGATGCACTCCCAGGGAATCAAACCTGGGACATTCCGGGGTGATGCTCATAAACCAGCAGGGATGAAGCAACACAAAGTGTAGATTTTCTGGCTCTGGAATGGGCTCTGTTCTGTCTGCAAGTGGAAATTATCTCCCTTGGGAATGCTGAAACACTGATTTCTAGTGCTAGAGAATTGCTCTCTGTGAATTTGACTGCATAAATGGTCTCCAGGATGGGTTTCTTCTTTTTTTTGTAATGCAGGCAGTGATGGGGTGTCTTATAGTGGATTCTGAGGGAAGTACAAGAACTCTTCGAAGCTGTCTAATTCAGGTGTGGACATTTAGGAAGATTTAGATTAGAAATCCTGTCTAATTTCTAACTGTCTTAATTCTTGATCTGCCATAAGAGGCACAACAGGGAGGGATATCACTTATTTCTGCCTTCTGCCTTGCTAGAACATAAAACATTGAGACTTTGGGATCATTAACTAAACAAGATGTGTGTAAGGCTGATTTGACCTACATTATTCAAATTGAGACCAAGATTACTTTACTAAAGCTGAATTTTTCTAGAGTACCATCAGCGTTGGAAACATAAATCAGCTCTTAAGTGATATTTGTGCTTTTCCTTGTGTCTGTCCGTGCAACTGACATTTAGGACGCTCTTAACGATACGATTTTTATAATTTCCAGCACTGAGCTGCCCGTATTGACTCAGCCTGTATGGAAGTCAGACTAAATATTTAGTACCTCGCTGCGGGCGTGCAGTTTTTAGTCAAAGGAGTTCTCGTCTTGACATCGCTATAACGCTCTGCCAGTAGGTGGGGTTCCAATCCTGTTTAAAAAACCTGGGAAAGTGTCTCCCTGAATGCTCGCTCCTCCTGCCCTGCCATCCACAAGCTGGCCACATCTGGAAATGTTTGATTTGATATAGTGTCGTTTTACATTGCAGAAATGAGCGTAAGCGGTTTTTTAACCCACCAAGTGAGAAATGTGATCTGGGTTTTACTACCGACCCTTTAAATAAAAACCAGATCGCTTATTAAACCATTATCTATCAAGGATATGGAGAGAGTTAGAAATATCCCAGGATCAGAATCAAAATTGAAACGGACACTTTTCTGTCTACTGTCCGACCCTGAGAGCGGGTCCCGCCGTGCAGAAGTGCGGAGCTGAAATACCTCTCAGGAGGAACGACAAATGCAGGGAGACAGGAGAGAGGAACAGCCAAGATCCTCCCCCTGCTCTGCGCTGGCTTTGACCATTTCTATGCAAGCCCAGGGCACTGCTGATAGGAAAGCGCTGAAATGTGTTATCATGTGTTGCTTCTTATCAAGGTTGGGATAAAATCTTCGCTTCTGAGCTTGTTGAGCAGAAATAGATCGAGGGAAGGCGGTGGATCCCAACCGCCTCCTCTGCGCAGGAGAGAAAGACAGTGAGAGGAGCAAGTCCTGGCAGGCAAAATGGAAATGCTGCCCCTTTTGTGCTGGCTTTGAACGTGGCAGTTTGTAACCCTGGGTGAATTGCAGCTCAACTCCAGCACTTTAAAGGATGTGCCCGAGAATGCAACTCATTCATTCAGTTGTTTTCACCCTGTTTGAATGATAATCCCTCACTGATAAGGGAACATCCCCCTGGCTTTGACAGAGCTGCTCATGTGAGCAAAACCAGAAGGATTCGACTCCCCGTGAATTATGACAGTTGGCATCTGAAATGAAACAAAGATCAGATCCGAGGTGGATTTTTGCCATCATGTTGCATTTAAAAGCTCGTATTACTTTGCTTGTATTACATTGCATCCCACTCGGCCGAGTCAATGTGTCATAAAGCTGCCTCATGTAATTGTACCCGGCATAAATGCAAGAGAATGCCCCTGAAAAGTGCTGTTTCGTGCTTGCCAGCTAACGCCTTGGAGAGGATTAAATCCACCCAAAGTAGGTATGTCCAATTGTTCCTTTGGATCAGCAAATAATTCATTACCCGCATTATCTTTTTTTTTTTTTTTTGAAATGTCGCTCCATGTTGTAAATCACCGAGGTCCTGCTTCAAATGCCAACACAGGGATTTGGTTTAAAGAGAAAATTAAATTTTAGGGCCAATTCACACAGTAGTTTCCCTCCTCAAAGTGGAGCTGCCCGTCTCCAAAGGCAAAATGCACTCAGAGGATTTCTCTCCTTGTAAATAGTGATTTTCCATGGGCACAGCTACTGCCTGGGCATATGGAAACATGGAATATCCTGAGCTGGAAGAGACCCCCAAGGATCATCCAGTCCAACCCCTGGCCCTGCCCAGACACCCCAACAACCCCCCCCTGTCCCTGAGTGTTGTCCAAACCCTCCTGGAGCTCTGGCAGCCTCGGGGCCGTGTCCAAACCCTGGGGAGCCCGTTCAGTGCCCGACCACCCTCAGGGAGAAGAACCTTTCCCTGATTTCCAACCTAAACTTCCCCTGATACAGCCTCATGTCATTCCTTTAGATCCTTAGAGAGAAGCACAGCAGCTGGAGTTCCAGTAGTTGCCTTCCTGAGAGAAGGGGAGGTGGCTCAATGGAATTGCTCAGGTGGGAGCTGCTCCTGTGCACTGGGAGGGAAAGGCAGGTCCCCTCCATCCGTGTGAAAACAGGCTCAAAAGGGCAGCAAAGGGCGAGAGAAAGGCCATGATTTTGCGTGGCAGCTCGAATTCCTGGAATGGCACAGGGAACAGGAGGGGGCCAGCTGGGGCCAGGCTGTGCCCTGCTCCCTGAAGGGGGAAAACCAGTGTCTGAGGAGAGTCAACGCTGTGGCAGGTTCCACTCTGACTGATGGGCGAGAGAAGAGTGTGACACTTTGGGGCACAGCAGTGATTTCAGTGTGCACCCTGTAAATCCAAGGCAGAGGTGTGGGGAGAGAGCAGGAGTGTTCCTGTGTTGGGAAGAGAAGGTTGTGTGGAGACATCACAGCACCTTCCAGTGTCTGAAGGGACCTACAGGGAGGCCAGGGAGGGATTGTTCCTGAGGAACTGGAGTGATAGGACAAGGGGGGATGTGTTCAAACAGAAAGAGGAGAGGTTTACATTAGATATAAGGAAGAAATCCTTTCCTGTGAGGGTGGTGAGGCCCTGGCACTGGTTGCAGAGAGAAGCTCTGATTGACTTCATCCCCAGTGCCAGGAACTAATGCCAAAGGTTGGGGTGGAGAGGGATGCTCTGCAGACTCGTGGCTGTGCTGCAGTCCTGGCTGACTCTGTGGGAAGGATTTCTGAGATGAGGGAGCCTTCACCTTCCAGAAATAGTGTCAGCTTCCATTCTGCAGTGCAGAGGAGGCAGGAGTGAGGAAAGGGGAGACCCTGAAGGAAAGGGAGGAATCCAGGACATCCACTGAAGGAGTCGCCTTAATTTGGTCATCAGACAAAAACCAGTTATTGGATACAGAATCCCAGAATGGTTCGAGTTGGGTGGAACCTTAAAGTCCATCCAGTCCCACCCCCTGCCCTGGGCAGGGACACCTTCCCCTATCCCAAGTCGTTCCAACCTGGCCTTGGACACTTCCAGGGATGGGGCAGCCACAGCTTCTCTGGGCACCCTGTGCCAGTTGTACATTAATTACATGTGTAATTAATCTCAGGATGTGCTTTTCAAAAGCCTCTGGGTTAATTCAGAAAGGAGGATGTATACAGGTTGTTATTACCATTTAATTGCTGCTTTTAAGAAAGAGCCTGATCCAAAGACCTTGTGAGTAGAAAATGCCATAGAATATCCTGACTAATCTGGGATAGATTCACAAGGATCATCGAGTCCAACCCCTCTGTTGGCCTTGTTATGGCATCGTTCAAACTTATGGTTTGTTGTTGAGAGTGTCAAGAAGCCACATTTGTTGGGCATAAAGGAGGATTTATTTTCTGCATTAGTTAATGGCACTTCCTTTCCTCAGTCAGCATTAGAACTTGAGGGTACAAATCTCAAGCAGAGCAGCAAAACTCTTAGTAACACTTTAACAGGATTTATTAAGTTTGTTTGCTTGAATAAGCTTCAGAATCCTCAAGCACTTTCTTTTCTGAAGATTAACAAGGAACCTGCTTTCCTGACACTGTGATTTTAGCATATTATAGGTGTCTTTCTCCCCAAATTCCTTTACAGGTCCCAACTTACATCTTTGTTTAGGTGGCACAAGCACCATCAACCCTGGAGTGTGCACCTGTACTGGGGAGTTCCCAAGCTCATGGGTTACACAATATTTCTCCATCTGGTTTCTAAGCCATTGCAGTCAAATAGGTTCAAAAGATTCTACATGCACATAAATCTGTGTCACCAATACACATCAGCACAAATTTGGAGGGTATTTACACAACACAAATACTGTTACATGCTGGCTTTTGGAGTCCTTTTTACATCACTGAGAATGGAAAACCTCACACACCTTCACTGTGAGCATCAGTTGGGAAGAAATAATATTGTAATTCATGTACTTGCATAAAAGTTTATAGGTATTATTTAGTGCCTGTTACACCTCAATTCCTACCTGTGTGTGGAACTTGTTTGTTTTTTATGTTTCTCCTTGTACTCTACATTCAGTCTCTGCCATCTCTCCCCTGTTGTTGGCCTTGCCCAGGTAATGAGCTGTTTCACATTTGGTGCCAATTAGGAGAAATTCCAGGCTACTGATGCAGTTACAAATGCAGTTGATTCTCAGAACTGTGTGATCCATTCCTTCCAAAGGGGAGCAACACCACTGGCTTCAGCTGAGACACTCCTGATTTATAGATCTGTTTTATCCACAATAAAGAGCCTGGCTCTGCCTATTTCCCTGGTTCTGTTCTGTTTGCTTTGGGGGATTAATTATCCTGCAGCTTGGATAGGGCTGACTGTGAGCTCCTGAACCAAATGCAGGTTTGAATGTGCTCTAGCAGTTATGAGAAAGACTTTAGACTGGGAGCTTGGGGTTCAGAGGCTACATTCCAGCCTGGAATGAACCAAGGCAAGCTGTTAAACCTCTCCTTTAAGCTTATCTATTCCATTGATAGTACAAATATCTCGTTTTTTACAAAACCCATAAGCACCATTCAGGAATTCTGATTTCTGAAACAATCTGAATATCTCCTGCTGAAACTTTTTTATTTTGAGCAATCTTTCCATGCCTGTATTGAAAATATTAACAGCTTGTTTGTGGGGGGAATAAAAGAAAGTTTCCATTTCCACGTGGAAAATGACTGAAGGGTATGTACGAAATCGCCTGTTGGAACATTAACATTTGTCACACTCTTGGTCTCAGCTAATCCCTGCTAAGTTGGGAAGGAAGCAATTCAATGTGGATTTGGGAGCTCCTCCCTGAGTGAAGTGCTGTGCAGAATGCAGGGCAGGGATGTTCCTAATGCCTCCTAAAACCTGAGATGCTGATTTGCACCTGGCAGGGAAATCTGCTGCATCTTAGACAAGTCTTGTGAAACATGTGAACTGGTGTATTTAAGCCTATTTCTCTTCAACCTATCACAGATAAATGGAGTACCAGAACATGCCAAGAAATGCAGAATCTCCAGGAAAAGGACTGTTAATGGATCTGGAAACCTGAGAAAGGGAAGCACTTGAACAATGCCCACACTCTTGGGTATGTACTCCCTGTGCCCTGCTATTGTACCAGCTGAGGGGTCATATTCCAACAAGTTCTGGTGGCAGAATTGGACTGAAATGACCAAATTCCAGTTTGTCACAGCTGAAGAACCCAAAGTTTCATGTGCTGTGGGTAAATATGAAGAGAGCCAATCCTTGGCAGTACCTTGTTCAACAAGTGATTGGCCTGGAAAACAGACAGAAATCAGAGAGGACCTTATTTTTGAAGCAAAATTGAAGAAGATGCAAAAAATACCTGCAATTTCCTGATCCATATTTATTCAGAGAAGACTTAGGAATTCAGTCCATTTTGCTGCATTGCCCACTTCATATTCCCAATTAGGGATGGCAACTGTGCTCCACACTGAAGCTGTGCTTTGATCTCAGGGTATTCCATTTTAATTTCTGTTTTGTTAGCTTTTATCCCCCAATCTGCCTGCCTGCAAACAGGGGTTCATGCACACACACAGTAGTTTGTGTGTGAAGCACAGGCCAAAAGACACAGTGCAGAGGCTGCAGAAGGTTGGCACTTTTGTGCTGTGGGTTTTTGTTTTTAGGAGGGTTTTTTTTTGTTGTGTTGCTGCATTCCAGTTCTGATCCTATCTGCCAGTATCAGAACTTGGCGTCACTCCCTCATAGTTTGATGCCCCAACTTTTCCTTGTTAGCACCAGGAAATCATAAGCTCCTAGTGAGTGATAGCCAGCAGGTCTGGGATTGATTACAAACAAAAATCCTGGATAAGATCATAAATTTAACCCATCCCTGTGATGTGATCCTATCAGGATTCAAGTACGTCGAAAAGTTGTTTCCGATTTTCAGCCACTTCATCTGGTTTCCATCCGCCCCAGCTGGGAGCACAGCACTCTTGTGGTGGACTCTAATCCATGCCAGCCTGGCTTGGGAGAAACCCCTGTTTCTGTTATTATTGTATTATAAAATGGATTGAAATGCTTTAGACAGGATGGACATTTCAAGGAAGATCAGTTCGAGCGCTGCTGAGATAAAACCGACTCGAATAAGAACACGGGGCTGCTTTCCCACTGTACTGCCGTCCCTCCCATTCCCTTCCTCAACTTTAGCTGCATCTAAACAAATTCAAAATGGTGTTTTAACTCCCTGAAAGTCAGGGGAGAAGCACCAGAGATAAAACCTGAACTTGATAATTCATTAAGAAGAGCAACTGAACCAAGCAGACGTGGTGGGTCCCAGCAAACCCAAACGCTGAGATGTTTTAGTGCCTATTTCTCCATTTCAGGAGGAGATATTTGAGCACCTTCTGGAACTGCTGCTTGTCTGTTTTTGTATTCATCCCACACTGAGCTGCCAGCTTCCCCTGCTGTAAATGACTGCTGGGATCCAATCCCTCTGCCTGGGAGCAGGCTGAGCTTCCCACCTTGGGCAGCACCAGAGCCGATGTGCTCCCACATCCATCCCCTCACCCCGTGGAACCAGGTGATTTAATGTTACTGTTGCTTTAACGGCCTCATCGCTGCTCTGGCTACACAGTAGTTGTCTCCTGTGTGACTGTGCCTGGGAAAATCTATTACTGGAGTGCCATTAATCTGAGGCTGCCGCCTCTGGCACTTTCTGACTCTTCTATTTAATGGGCCTCTGCTTCCGGAGCTCTGGAGACCTGCTGTTTTCCTCTCTTGATCAGCTTTGTTTAATTATCAAAATATTTGATGCAGAAAATTGACATTAGTTGTGAAGGTTTCTGCCTTCCTCCTCCTTGCAGCCCTCCCTCCCAGCTTTGGAGTGACATTGAGATCTTCTGCGTGTTCCACCTTCACCTGAAAATAGCAAATCCCAGGAAGGACCATTTGCTTGCCCAGGCACAAAGTGCATCAGTGAGCCCCAGGTAACTGCTGTGAGCCCTGTGCCTGGTGCTGGGCCAGGTACAGCTGCACCTTTGTCTCCTTCCTGCACAGGGAGCAGTGCAGGCAGCTGGCCCTTCTGGAAAGCTGGGAAGAGAGGAGCCCCAAGGGTTCCTCTGCCTGGCTTGAGGCTGAGTCACAGCAAGCAAAGGCTCAGTGAGGTCCAAAATCATCCCTTAGAGCTGAGATTTCCACTCTGGCTTCCTACCCTGTTGTGAAAGCGGGGAGATTTAGCTGTTGCATGTGCTTCAGGTGCATTTTGCTTACCCAGTGACCATGTTCCTCATTGCAGGACTTTGGGATGGGCACATACGAACCAATATTTTTTGCTAAAATGACGATCCTGGGACAGTACTGATACCATAGATCAGTGTCTTCTCAAGTAGAGAAGACAAAGTCCTGCAGGAGAACAAAAACATAATAAGGGAGAAGAAAAATTCAAATACAGTAAATTATTTTTCTCACTGGGCATCCTTCGCTGCTTGAACAACTCATAAATAGAAATGGTGGATTTTCTGTGCCTGAAATCTCTGGATTAAGGCTGGACACCATTTCCTTTTCCAAGCATAACTGAGCAGGTTTAGTGCAGGGTAAGAGGGGGAAGTGTCTGAGCTCTGTTGTTCTGGTCAGGCCAGAGGAGCTGGTGTTTGTTTTTGGTTTCTGAGTCTTTGCTCCTGCCATGCTCTGCCCGGGTACAGAGGAGAAGAGCTTTCAGGAGGGGGCTAAAGCAGTGTCACAAGTCATGCCTCTTGTTTCTGCTGCCTCTCTACAAAGACCAATTAAATGTGAATTACTGAGATTTGGGGCTACTGGGAGATAAAGCAGGAGAGTTATTTATTTAATGATGAAACACGAGCACTACTGGTGTGTGCTTCCCTCACACATGAGCTTGTCTGCTCCACTGGACCTGGTTCCCTACTGCCAACTTTACTGCTCTCCCTTTCTCATGCTCTACTTTCTTCACAAGGCACAGACAGGCTGAAAGGAAGGTGAGAAAAGTACAGATGGGGCCCATAAAAGTTATCCAGCTCAATATTGCAGTGACTTGCAACAAGAAAATCACATTCCAGCAATAATTATCCTTGTTTACCAGCAAAACCTTACAGGCTGTTGTCACCCTCAAACTGGGATTAATTGCTGTTTGATGTTTGTGTTGTTTGTTTGGGTCTCACAGGGTATATAAATATTTTTAATTCCTCTTATTAATTCACTTGAAAGGAATTGTATTTACTAATTAATTTGTATTAGAAAGCTGTCAGAGAAGCTGGGATGTTTGAACAAACATTTTACAATGATAAAAATAGCGTTTAATTGATGCCAGGACATTTTGCAGAAGGACATGGATCTTGATGAGGAAGTTTCTGGGCATCAGAGTGTTTTCCCCAGGCAAAGACAAAGGGACACACTCAAAGAACAGGTGACCAGACACAAGTGAATTTTGCCACTGCTCAGGTGATTTTGTTTTCAGCCCATGCAAATAGAAACAAGCCCAAGGTCTCCCAACCTGGCAGTGCTGTGTCACAGGATTGATTTCCAGCTGTTCTTGTGCTCGGGTGACCCTGGCAGAAGGAGGGAAGAGTCTGGGCTGAATCCCTCTCTCTCTCTCCCAGCTGAAGGAGGGAATGCATCTGATATTGTTTAGTAGAAAACCAAAGTGTTACTCCTTGGGCTCAGGTTTTTAGCAAATTTTTATTAGAGCTCCCACTCTGCCTTAAATAAAGGGGCAAATTGATGATCTACAGAAAGCCTGACCACTTAGTGACAGTCCTGGGCTGTATAATAATAAAAAGAAGAAGAAACAAGGTGCATGGGCTCTCCCCCCCTCCACTTTGTGAGGTTTAATCTTGCATGGTTTGTATTCTTCAGTCTCTCTTTTATACTGCTTTTATACCTGGAATATTTTTGTAGAATTCAGTGGAGTTCCCTGTGTGTAATTCCAGACTAATCCATTGCAGGCAGCTGTGGACCACTCAGATAAATGGTGAGTGCACTGCAAGACAGAATCAGACTCTTCTTGTGAATAACCACTGCTAAAGGATCAGTGACAAACCTTGTGCTGTTTCGGCTCAGAAATGCAAAACCAGTCTGGTAATAATAATTCATTGCATCACAAATTTGGGCATAAGGAAAAGGAACACCTCGAGCTTCATTTATACTGCAAATGAAAATAATCATAAAGATACAAACCACCAAGGTGCAAAATGAGTTTTCCAATTCATAAGCACAAGCCACCACGAGTTAAAACCTCTTGGTTTCTTCCCAGAGTGCCCCAGGCAATAGTTTTCATATATATTTCTCCATGGTCAGAAGTCAGAGCAGACCACTGCTATCCAAGACCTTGACTTTTTTTCCCTGACAGTTACAATTATTACAGCCCGGGGGACTCATTTTCTCAGTCTGGCCACCCGCTGACCCAGCCTGCAACCAGAATACACTTTAAAACAAACAAACACCAGCTCAGCTCCCCTCTCCTCCTTCTCCTCCCCCAGCTCAGGAATATTTTTACACCGTGCCCCTGCAGAAGGATATTAGCCACTATTGCTGAAGGCACAATCACATTATCAGCACCATTCCCTCTCCCTTTCTCCCTCTCCTCCCCCCAAAGATAAATTTTTTATGTTGCTATTTTCTTCTCTTTTGTATTTGGCATTCGATATTTACGTGATAAACTGCAGAGCTGCTGCTAAATGGGCCCTGATAGAACTTAATAAATACATAACAACATCCAGACTGCACCGTGTTCCTGCGTCCTGGGCTGCTAAGGACCCTTGGAGATAAAGTCTGCTAAAGGGAAGTTAAGCCTCACTAGAATTAATTCTTCCTTATTCTGGAAGAATTAATGGAATGAAGTGAGCTGGCTGATAATCCTGTCTGTCCCTGTTTGCCTTTCAGAAGTGCACACCCACTGTGTTGGAGCACCAAACTCCTCAGGATGAATATCTAAGGGGTACACAACTAACAACTCTTTACTTGTCTACAGTTTTTTTTCTGCTGTCCCAGACAGGAAATGTCCACAAGTAAAACCTTGGCTTTATTAGGCTGAACTTGAGGAAAAAGTCAGTGTCAGGTGCCCAACAGAACTGAGGGGATTCACTGAGCACAGTGAGATATAAATCCTCACTAAAGAGAGACAAGAGAAAAAGGTACAGCTAGAAGGGTAGATCCCAGGTACAGACAGATCCTCCTGCCACGGGGGTAACCCACTTTCATCTGAAGTGCCCAAACCTTTCTCTGTTCCCACAGTTTAACATTTCTATTTTCCTTTTTTTAGCACCTTTAATACTTTTTTACACAGAGAAAGCAATTTTACCCAAGCAACTGCTGATCACACAATGGGCAGAATATTCCCTCCACACAGGCCAAGCAGTGACCAACATTCAGTGAGATTTGCCAGCTGTGCTTGGGTTGAGAGGAGCCATCACTGTGTTCTGAGTCACAGAATCATGGGCTGGTTTGGGTTGGAAGGGACCTTAAAGATCATCCAGTTCCAAATCCCCCCCTCACATCCCATTTGGCTCCAGTGAAGGTGTTCACAAAGTGCTGTTTCTCCAGGTACAGGTACCTCAGCATCCATTAACCAATGCTGGGATATCTTTTAGTGGAAGTAGCATTTCCTTGTTTAATTCCAGATAATCAGATTAGTCAGAGTGTGAAAAATGAGGATGGAGATTCTTGTGAGGGTTGTACATCCCTGATTCACAGGAGGTTACTTCAGTTCCTACACCACATATGCAGGTGTTTTGTTGTCTTTCCAGGAAGAAAGGAGAAATTATTCCAGGGTTTGTATCAAGCACAGAACATTAAATAAAATATTCCAGCAATCTCTGAGATCTCTGTGTCTGAGAGGAGCTAGTTTGCCTGTGATAACAGATGCAGAGGATGGATGCCTGCACGAACACACACATATGGACACAGGGGGGATGCATTAAGGGCTCGTTCCTCTCATTTCCCTCTACTTTCCTTTTCCAAAATGGCTTCTGTTCTTTACCAGAGCCTTTTCCAACTGTGTCCTAATTGCTGAAACCTTCAGCATAAAGTACCATCAACCAGAATGAACCGACTCACACAAGCTGCAAAACTTTGCAACACAAAGCCACTTCACAAAGAGTTTGGCTCTATAGAAACCCCAGTGAATGCCAGGAGGAATCCCAGAAAACTTTGCACGATGCTTCAAAATGCACCCCAGGGATCCCGAGCTTGTTACCTCCTGACACCATCTCGGTGGAGGGAAAGCTCCCAGGGCTCTGGGGGGCCTCTCCCCCGGGTCCTGGGCATTCAGCACCGATGGTGGCGAGTTTCAGGTCTCACAAAGAAGCCAACAAGGACCTTTGAGTGCCCCGTCGCAGCTCCTGGGAAGCAGCAGGTCACCTCCGTGCAGCCCCTCTGAGCCTGGATGTGGAGGGATTTTCATGCCCCCTTGACAGGTGACTGTTCCACCAGACAGGGTTGTCAGTGCTGCTGGGGGTTATCTGGATTTAGCTGTAGGCAGGAACTGAACCACAATGAGCACTGAAAAAGCTCACTGTTCCTCGTTTGTTTAGAGACAAGCCATCTTAAACTTGTTTGAAGCCTTTTTTATTGAATTCACACCCTTGTGCCAAGCACTGAAAGATTTACTTTGGCTATTGCTGGAAGATGGAAAGCATATGAATGCGTGGCTGGCTGCCAGCTGTGGGTGAGCCCTGAAAGCTCTGCTACAATGGAGGGTTACACGGAACAAATGGGAATGCAACGGGCAGACGTGACTAAAGAGGGGCTCTGGCATTCCAAGAGGTTTAATCCAGCCACTGGAGTAGGGTCAGGAGATAACACGTCCAGCCTGCAAAGCTTTTTCCCTGGGCAGCAGCTGAGGAGGGGTGAGCTACAGGTACACACGTGCCCTCTGCAGTGCCAGCTGCTCCCTCCCCTCCCAGGCTCTCCCACAGAATCCATCTGCAGAGCCGAGGACCCAGTTGGACTCATCCAAGGCAAGGTACCCCAATGGCTGTTGTGTATTTCTTGCAGATGTTGCCGTAATTTTGTTGTGGTACAATTTGACATACGACTCCCTGCTGCATCCGAAAGGGGCACATTATCTCAATTAATGTTTCACAGCAAACATGGCACTGATAGTATTCATGGGACTAAAGACTATTACCATTTGCATGGTGACTAGCACAAGAATTATGACTATGTGTGTTTTCTGCAGCAAAATTTGCCCTCAGGCTTCCTTTTTTCCCCCCCCCTCCCCCCTCTTTTTGGCTTGTGACAATGTTCCCTTTTTCTTCCTCCTTCTGTTTTGATTTCTACTTAAAGTTTTATGGCTCTGTCCCCTCCAGGGTGCTATTATCTTGTATGCTAATAGGGCTATGCATATTCTATTAGCGTTGTCAGTGTGAGATAAGAGGCACATTCTGTAAGGAGCACTCAGGGGGTAATAATCCCAGCAAGGGGTCTCAATGTTAGTACATTATCAGTCATCTTCACATTTCAGTGGAGCCTGTTTATGCACCTCTTCAGCCGCGCAACTCAGACACTGAAAATTGCTGAATGTTTGCGGAAACTGTTGTTGTAGAGGAACATAATGGGGGTTGAGATTGACTTGATAAAGGAGCCTTCTCCCTGGTCGCTTCCAGACACAAGATGTTGGGGACTGGATGCACTAAGTAGGATAATATGTTCTATGGCAGTTGGCAGCTCAGGGCAGAGGCAGATCTGTATTTCAGCAGTAGAGCAGCTCTCTAGGAAAGATCTGCAAAGAGGGGCGACCAACCACCGCTCCTGCAGAGAGTTCTCCTTTCCCTCCCTCTTTACCTGGGAACACGCGTCTGCAAACACCTGGTTCACACCAGAGGGGAGCCCGACGGCTTTTACACCCTTTGGGCTTCAACTCGAGCCATTAGAAGTGAGTAGGGCCCATGGAAAGAAAATTGGTGGCAGCACGTGAAGGGCAAATGAGTAACTATTTGCAACTCCGTGTTGGTTCAAGAGCATTCCTTGGTTGCAGCAAGGGGCAGTGGGGTGTGAAATAGGTGTCATGCCAGTGCTCTCCCCGGCTGCTGGGGCACGGGGGGTGCTGTGCCAGGAGGGAACTCTGGTTTCTCCCAGTTCACTTGTGTTCCCACCAGGATTCACAACCATTCAGGGCCAAGAGTCCTGTTGAGGATGAGCATCTGGTCTGTTCCCACCCTCCACTCTGGCATTTCTTGATTTTTTTGGGTGGAACTTGCAGGAGAAAATGTAAAGCACAGTGATAGTTCTTTGTAGGTTATGTTAGAGATGAATGTACTTAAATGACATTTTAGTGGGGTTTCTGTGTATTCCTCTGTAATGTAGTTCCTTCTGTTCCAACAGTAGTAATGTATTTATGTGCTGTCTGACTTCTGGATTATGATGGGACTCAAAGTTATCATTTAGTTGGGCTAAGGATGGGGAAAAAGGGGATTTTGTGCACTTCTTAGGTGGAATCTGTAATTAGGCCTAAACAATTTCAGTGCCTGGTTTTGCATAATCAGGAAACATTTCAGGAAAATAATCTAATGGGGAATGGAAGAAAATACAGGGATGAGGAACTAACCCCATATTTAGAAGGAAGGAAGAAAAAAATTCCAAAGACAAGAGAACTTTTACTGTTCCTACAGTGGAACTTCTATTTTCTGTAAACGCTGCCATGGACAAAGCCTTTGGGAGAGTCTGAAAAGTCACTCAGTCTAAATATGCAAATTCCTAGGTGCAGAGGTGCCTAGTTTGGTGATCTAAGCTCAATTCCTGGGAAGCAGCAGCTTTGTGCTGGTTACAGCAAGGAGAAAAGGGCTGGTTTGGATCACTCCCATAGTACTTCAGCTTGCACATGGGTAGGAACACTCCTTACTTTAAAAATATTTGTCCTTGACATTTCCAGACACATGGCTCACACCAAATGTATGCAGCTCCATCTCCTGAGGGTCTTGAGATTAAAACCCCTGCTTTCTCACCTTGTGATCTGGCATTAATAGCTGATAGAAAAATCACATACATGACTGACATCTTCCTAGAAATGTGAGCCTGTGGAATTAATGAATGCCATGCAGGAAAGCAGGGGTCAGTTTGGAAATAGGATTTCTGTTGCCAGCCATCCAGTCATGAACTGGACAATCTGCCGTTCTTTTTTTTTTTTCTTTTTGCTTTAGCATTGAGGAAAATTGGTCTGGAGAATAAAGCAGTTGGAAAATAAGCAGCTCTGTTGCTTTGGCCAGTGGAGGTTTGATGGACTTGTGTAACTTGTGGAAATCGGGCTGACTCCTGTTTCTGTGCCCTTAGCACATTCTTTGGCTGCTGAGTTCTTTATCCTGCTGCTTATCTGCAGGACAAATCTGCAAAGCCAGAGGCTTCTGTGGCTCGAAGGGTTGATGGTCACACACCGTGTTATGGTTGGGTCAGTGGTGGTGGAAACCGAGGTGAGGCACCAAGCTCTGGGTGCCCAGTGGGATGTCAGGGGTGGGGGATCCTCACCCTGGCAGTGGGACAGGGATAATTCCAGTCTGAAAACTCCTCAGCTGCTTGAGGCAGCTGGACAATGGGCCATGGAAAACTCAGCTCTGGAGGATTTTAAACCACTATCAGCAGGGCAGTACAGGGGATGTACCTTGTCTTGTCCTTTAGGGGATTCCTTTCCCCACAGCAGCAGTGATACCTTCATTACCTGTTTTCTACTTTTTCTGCTGCATCTGTCTCCAGATTTGTCAACACTGGTCTCACTGGTCTTGGCAGTGTGGTCAGGATGAAATGACACGTTGAAGTAACACTATTAATAAATGAACCAGCTCAGCCCCTGGGCAACCATTGTCAGCAGCATGGATTTAAATTACTAAAAGTTCCGTGCAACTAGTGATGGTCTCCATGAAAAAAACTGCACTTTTCTGGAAACTAAAATATTTCATCAAGGAAACATTGTCTTTCTGGGTGTATTTGGCTTGAGATAAAAATTTGGAAACGTTTTCTTTGGAGAAGATGGGTTTCCTTTTCCCTTTTATGTCTTTCTGTTTATCTGTTCTCTGCCTGTTTTCAAGAGCAAATGAAAATTAAAAATAAAAGAAGACAGATACAAATGGAGCTGGAAGAGAAAGAATTGAAAACCTTTGAGTTACACTTTTTTTCTTGGTAAAGAACAGGAATATTTGAACAGAAAACAGAAATGGTGCCCACATTTCATCTGAGAGTGACGTGCCATTTCTCACTGTTGTGTCGAGGTGGCTCCACTCCCTCTGAGCTCTGCCACAATTATTTCTGTTGCTTCTGGGTGCACACGGGTTGTTTTGGCTTCCACAGTGAAAATGCAGAGCTCCTGAGCCTGTCAGTGGGGCAGAAACCAATGCAAGGGGAGAGAATGGCAGATGTGCTGCTGCTCTTTTGGTGCCCTGGCCCCTTTCTGCATCCACATTCTCCATAGGCACTGGGGGCACTAATGTGGGCAGGGGGCACCTCTGGGCTCCCTCTGACTGGATTCCTCACTCTGGGTGTGTGTGAAGGGAGGTTTAATCAGAGGGAGGGTGTGTTCAGCCAAAGCAACCATTGTAAATCACATCCCCTTTTGCAGGATTGCAATGGCTGCATTTGTGAGAGGTAAAGGGAGAAAACTAATGGAATACCCAGGACAGACCTATCTAATGTTTTCTGGGAGTTTGTCATTGTTTCAAAGCAACCTCTGGCAAAAGAGATGCCAAAGCCCGTTTGCCTCAGTCTGTGGGATCTCTGGGTGGTGGTTGAGAAGCACTGAGCTCCCAGAGCCAAGCCAGGGACTGTCAAATTCCTCATGGAAACTGGACTGGGAACCACCAGGGCCCAAACCCATCCTCTTCCCAGGGCTGTGCAGGAGTCCCTGGGCTCGGGCACACGGTGGGACCCACGTTCTCTTCGTGTCTGAGAGCCATCCCACTTCCATCAGAGAGCACAGGAACATTGCACGGGCAGAAATGTGGAAGCAATTACTTTAAGAGCCGACTTTTGGGCAATTCCCAAAGAGACATCAGACCCTGTATTTATGAAGCCTATTGCATCGGGCCCTAATGAAGCAATTAAGCAAAGGGTCCTCTGTGTTTGATCTAAATGTGGTAATTTTTACAAAAACATCGCCGAGTGATAGATACCCATAACTCAGAGTCCTTAATTGTACTTAATTTGTTTGGAATACGAATGTGCATTTAATTAAGCCAGGGCTTTGCCCACATGTTTAAAGAAGGGCTGTCAAGGAAAATTAAGGCCCAGTTTGTTTTCAAAGTTACTGGTTTTTATCAGGCCAGGACAGCGATCTTCGAACAGAAGGTTACAGATAATTAGGCAGAGACCTCAAGCCAGGAAAAAAAAAAATTCAGAGACACTGTACAGCTGAGAAAGCAGGAAGAGAAACTCCTTGATGAAGAAACATAAGAATGGGCTGTTCACATAGGAAAGTCATGCATGGCTAGGATTTGGTAAATGGGACCTGTTGGTTCAAATGTGGTTTGTGTTCTTAAACTCCAGCACTGGGGCCAGAGACTGGCAGCGTTGGGGGCAGAAGCAGCTGGTTCCACATCCAGTGGATATGGAAAACCAATGGCATCACCATGGAAGAGCCATGAAATGGAAAGAGCAGAGACCATTGTTGCTGTACATGGGGTTTCTAAACCTGAAGATTGGCTGTAGAAGCTGGTTTTTAAGTGTTTCTTCCCCAAGCACAGAAGTACAGTAGGTGCTGGTCATCCTCTTGGGGAAAATGTTAGTCTGAAAGGGAGTTTATTCCTTGATGAGCAGAGCTTTTGCCTCACTGATACTGTTATGGAGCAGCACCCTGGACTTCTTCCATGCCTAAAATTATTTCAACACAAGTGGCATAGAGGGAGGAAAGCACATGGACCAAAATGCTGAGCAACTGTGGATTTAAATCCATTTTTTTGTACTTCAGTAAAAAATTTAAGAATGCAGTTAAAAATTAATAATCCTTCAGCACATGAAGAAAAGGTAATTTTTGAGACTGGAAAATTTGTTTCTCAGCACAATGGCAAAGAAAGTCCATGTGTGGATGCTGAAACCTCTGCTTTCTGTGAGTGCTCAAGGGTCACACCTTGTTGGCAGTTCCTCAGCACTGTCATTTTTAATGTCATGGTGAGACATTTGTGTCAAGAGATCCTTATGGTGGAAAAGAGTTGCTGTGGTGATCCCTTGATGTCTGGACAGGTTATGTGGCCACCACAGAGCTGTGCACACACCATCAGCTGAGTCACCCAGAGAGGGACTTCAGGAAGGAGGTGCATCAGTAACAGAGCTGAACATTGAACCAGGTTCCCCACACAGAGGGAATGTAGGGTCTGAATGGTGAAAATCATGTTTTCTGGAGTGTTTTGATGGGACACTGGCTGATGACAACTGCAGTGGCTCTTAATTATGGATCATGAAATGTGTGGAGAGTTGGTAGATTTTTAAACCACAAAAATAACTCTACATGGTATTATCTCCTGATTCTGGGGCTGCCTTTAACCAACTCACAGTGAAATGAAGCTGGTGGCTCACCACGGGATGGTACCTGCCCTTCTCTTCTTGGGTGGCTCAGTTGAAAAGCTGGCAAAATACCCAGAACAGCTTCAGCCCTAATTTAGGATAAAATTAGTTGACTTAAAATAAACAGAACAAAATAAAACAAATCCTATGGCATTAGAGTTTCCTTGGCTGGGTCCCTGTGTGCCTCACCAAGATTTATGGCACCTGTCACTGGAACATCAGAAGGAAATGTCCACCCTGGATGTACCAGGGTCCTCCTGGCTCTTGACATGGGAGAGTTTGGAGACCCCAAAATAAGATGTTAAGGGGGAAAAAATGCTGTGGGAGAGAAAAAGGGTGGTGAGTGGTATTAGGAAGGCAAACCAAAGGCAGGGAGATTGTGAACTGCAGCGATCCTGGGTGCCATCAGCACCCCAAGGCCCCGAGGAGGAGGAGGTGACTGGTTTTTGATGTATCTGCTCAGCACATTGAACCAGTTTGCAAAGGCAGGCCCAGAACACAATTCTTCCCATGGTAAATGAGGATGTCAGCTGTTTCACCCTCTTACTGGTGTTTAAAATTTTTGCAGCAATAACAGAGAATTTGAAAGGACATCAGGGGTGGATTTACAGGACTCCTGGGAAATCAACTGTTTCCTGTTTCAACAGCTTCTTCATCATAACTTGCTTTCTCAGTCTCTGAATGATGTTCTATTAATCTTGGTGTGCAGTGATTACTGCTAAATGCAGAGCTGGGCTGAACCTCAATTTGTGAAATAACCTTTTTTTGTCTCTTCAGCGAGTTCAACGTTGTAAACTTTGGGCAGAGGTCTACTGACCAAGTGGATAATTGTGTTCCAGTGCACCCTGTGAATAATGCAGATAAAAAACCTCCAGTGAATAATTCATTTTGCCTCCACTCATTTTGAATTAGCCTATTCATGTATGTATCCTTTCCAGCCTGCCTGTCTCCGCGTGTGCATGGATTTACATAGCAATGTTGTAATTCACAGGTACTTAAATATCAAAGCAATGGAGCTGCTACTCCCTGCATGTGTTCCTGGCTATTCCTGGGATTGCATATGTATAAGCAAGCGTTGTATGCTGTGCCATAAAATGCAGGGTTTGATTTTCAGATGAAACATGACACACTGTTTGCTGCTCGATGGCTATCTAGAATTAATATTAAAAAACTTGCAAAGGAGGCCAGATCATTTTGGCCTGGCTATAAATTAAGGAACAAGTGTTTTGGGTGGTTCAATGCTCAGATGCCAGCTTTCTGCAACGATGAGTATTATCAAAAATCAGATTACACACTCACATCTCTCCTTTTACCTCGGCAGTGACTTCTGGGTCCTCAGTCAAGCAAAGCCTATGAAGAGGAGGAAGGACTTGCACTTAGGAGTGGATCCCTGAGGGGTGTGGACAGCACTGGAATTGCCTGAGCATCACTGATAACCCTCCATGACCTCCCTGCAGCTCCCTGGCTCTGGAATAGGTGCTGTCCACATCTGAAACTGTTGCTGGTGGATTCCTTGGTCAGGCTGCCTTATTTCTGGCTCTGGAGGACAAGGTACCATGACAGGCAGTGGAAGGGACTAAATGGCCAAGGCTCTGTGGAAATCCCAGTGGGAATGTGTTCGCATTCCCCTGCCTCAGACAGCCAACAGGTTGTGAGGATGCAGCTCCTGATGAGAGCTGGCAGGGCAGAAGGTTCATCCCTGACTGCCTGGGAGCTCCTGCTCTGCAGAGAGAGGCAGATGCTCATTTTGTCTCCTCGTCGTGGGTTTTCTGTTTCCAGTCCATTACAGGTGACACAGCTGAGGAGGAGCCTGTCTGTCACCACTGTCCCCAAGGGGAGAATCTTCATCTCTTCCCGTGCCCAGACCGCAGCTCCCTGCTCACGCTTCTTGGATCATGCTGGGTGAGGAGAAATTCCCCTGGGAGCTGGATCACAGCCCTCCAGCCCTGCCAAACCCTGTCCCTCACACCCCTCCTGGCACTTCACAGCCAACAGCAGCTCTAGGACAGACTTCTTCCCAAGTGGGGATGTTGGTGCTTAAATAAATCCCTTCCCAACATTTTCTGAAAGGGTCTAAAGAATGTTTGTGTTGTGGACAGCTCTGACTCACTGCTTAGGAAAGAACCACCACAGCAAACACTGCTCTGGGTGCCTTGCCCAGGAAAGGAAAAAGGAAGCAAACCTTTGACAGTTGTGGCCACTTGTGAACTATTTTGTGCAGCCACATGTGAGGCATCTACAGCTCCTTAACTTGCAGCAATGCACATCTACAGCCCAGTACAGATCACCCCCCACTTCTGGTGGGAATTGCTGTTCCCAGTTTGCAGCAGAGAAAGGAAAGGGGAGATCTGAACAGGATTTGTCTGCAGCCAACAGGGACCTGACTGGCCAGTGCAAGGGGAACTGAGCGGCCAAGTGAGCTGTCTGTGGGCAGCAGGGACTCTGCAGCAGAGCAGGGATGGACTATGGGCGTTTGCATCCCAAAGCATTGAACTGAGCAACTATAACAGAAGTAACACATCTAGATTTCACTGCTGATGAATCTGTGCCCTGTTCACCAGCCTGAGCCTCAGCTTTCCTCCTTCCAATTGCAGCTGACCTGCACCTTTGCCAGAGTCCCAGTGTTACTCTCCAGTGCCCATTGAAGAATAAAGACAAGGCAAACATATGTGTCCATGTGTGTGTGTATCTATATTTGTTTAAGTATTCTCCCATATCACACTGGTATGAGCTTCCCTTTCTCTGGCTCCATAATACCCTCTTTTTCCCTTCTTACAGCAATTTTAACTCAGTTTATTACAGTTTTCTGTCTGATATTCCAGAAATTATTTTTCTAGGGTTAATCCCTAACCCCCAGCAATTCCATGGGGAAAGCTCTGAAACAGTTACTACTTGGAGCAAGCAGCCTTTTCAAGTCTTTATTTATAATTCACGGATTGGAGCAACAATTTTCGGGTATAATGCATGACTCTGCTGTAGTTTTGTCTGACAGACCTGTGCTAATTACTCTGTGTGGGTTTGATAGAGAGCCAAGAATGGGTTGTAGAAAAATGTGTATCACTAAAACTTAGGTCCCCGAAGACAAAAGTAAAACAAGCAGAGAGATCATTATCTGAAGCAGACCCTTGCTAGCTGGGCACAGAAAAAAAAAGTCCTTCCCATGTTTTGTGCTTCTTTTTTTTCCCTTTAGATCCAAGTAGTGTTTCTGTCTGTATTTGCAAATGCCTTGATTTTGTGCAGTTAGGGCAGACAGTGCCTTTATTCTCCTCCTCTTTGCAAGGCTGTAGCTGCCTCTGCTGTGGACTCTGTGTGGCCCTCAGTGAGTCACTTAACCTTCCTGTGCATCAGTGTACTCATTTGTAAAAGGAATATTATAATAATAGACACCCCTGGGGCTTCTTCCAGATTTAAATAATTAATGTGGTTAAAGCAGTTCTTGAGCCTCAGATTATAGGTGCTAAATAAAGACAAAATATGAATATTTTTTACTCCAGCTCCTTATAGAAGCAGCAAAGCAGTAGTGTGGTAAGTGTTGGGTTGGAAGTTGGGACTTAATGTGAGCATCAGAGTGCATTTTCATTTCTGTGATTCCAATTCAGCAGGGGCTCTTAAATCCATTTTTAATTTTAAAACACCCTCTTTTTTTTCCCCACAGGTAAAGCTCCCAATCTGACAAATTGTTTGAGTCAGGCCCTGTAAGAGCAGAGATAGAAGAGGAGGATCAGCTGTGCTCCTGTGTCTCTGTGTTTCTCCATCTCCATTTGTGACTTTAGCAGGAACATCCTTGCCACGGGAATATAATAACGAGGATGTCTCGCCTGCCTTGCAAAATTCATCTGGGATGCAAATCAATAAATGTAAGAGGAGAGAAACTACAAGCTGTGCATTTCCAGGGAGGCTGAGGTTCTGTGGGATGGATGGAGGCTGCTGAGCATGACCTAATGCCTCAGGAAAAAAACAGCAGCCCCAGACCTCAGCATCCAAGCAGTATGAATATTGAACCAGAGGTCCTTGAGTAATTGTCCTTTCTTCACTCCGGGGGTGAAAAGGCTACATTAGACATTCACCAGCAGCAAATGGCACCTGACATCTCTTTAAGTGAAAGTCAGCTTGGAATTTTTTTAATGGCCAAGCATAAATCTTTTAAATTATAAATCAATAAATAGTTAATTCAATAATAGGAATCTTTTAAATATTTAATGAGTCATATGCAGAATGGCTCTATAACTGGATGTTGATGGAACTGTGTCAAAGGAATTTGAATCAAACTTTTCTAAACTCCCCATATTAAAATAGTTATTGATTCAAACATAAACTATGGAGAGGGTAGCAAAAGCGAGGGGGGGCTGGAGGGGCTGGGCATACATTTCCTCATCCAAGAAAACATGAAACTAGCAGCTCATTTTTAATGATGGATTCTAGGGCTGTTCAGGTTGTATTAATGTTCCCACTACAAAAACGAGTAAGACCTTACACAGACAAGAATTTGCATGTGCATATTCATTAAAATTCTGGTTTAATGGCAGCTGTGCTCTTAAATAAAAGCTGTGGCAGTTGCCTGTCATTAAAGGGCTCAGTAACCAGCCCTGACAGCGATATCCTGAGCTACCTCCATTGGAAACTGCCCCCAAGTTCATGTTTATTTACCAGAGTTTTCAGGTGAAAAACAGTGGGAGTTGTATCTATGGACACTAGGCCTGAATTTGCCCCATTATAATTTTCTCTGAGGTCTGTAGTCACTCTTCACTCATGAACTATGTGCTGCTGTAACTCAACACGCTCCTTAATTGCCCAAGATTGGAGGCATTTAGCGCTTAATCCTCAGACCACGTTCAGGTCACTGTTATTCCACAGCAGAGGTGGCATCTTCACATCTTGTACAGTCTGAGCTTCACTTCCCAAATAATGATCCGGGCTCTCAATCTCTTTTCAGGTAAAATGGTGAAAGGATGGTGCTGGGAGCAGGATGTGGGAGTTGCTCCAGTGGGGAAGTACAGACACACAGGTAAGAAAGGCACCAAGGGTAGAAGGAAGGAAGGAAGGATTGTCTGGCAGATGGACTGAGGTTGGTTTTGCAGAGTTGCTGAACCACAGGTAAGTTTGCTCTGGGGATATTTAATGAGTAATCTGTGCTGTGTATTCCAGAAACAGAGGAACAAAAAAGGCTTTGATCATAGAATCATTAAGGTCAGAAAAGACCTCTGAGATCATCAAGTCCAATCTTCAAGATTGGACCTTCATGTAAGGCTTGTTCACCACTTCAGGAGCTTCCTGCCCTGGAACCACTCAGCAAAAACAATTGAGGTGCCTACACTCCTTCACCAAAGGCCCCAAATTTGATGTTGCCTCCTAGAAGAACAGAACATGGTGTCAGAAAGTCCTTATTGTGACACCTTGTCGTGCCCATTACACAGATGCTTTAAACTGGTTTGTGTTCCGAGGAGGCAAAGCCCAACTGCACAGAATTGGTCTCCCTGGCCCTGAGGGGGAGTCAGGACCAGCCAAACCCACGTTCAACATTACCTGAAGCAGGACCTGCTTTCTGCTCTATCTGTGCATCAGTAATCACTTGGAGTTGGTTCAATATTTGTAGCAGATTAGAGTTTCATTTGTATGCTGCACACCTCTGCTCTCTGTGTATATCTCTCTCTCTCCAGAAAAGCTGCCTGCATATCCTTGGGTTTTTTTCCCTGGGATGACAGGTACTGTAACAATGGCAGTAGATTAATATCTCCTTAATCAGCCAAATGAACATGACATACAAGGGTGACAGCTCAATTTGCTGCTAACAGATTGTGCCTATCACAGCCCTTCCATTCCAACTGATGGTTATTTCTGGAAGAGATCATACAGTTCTGGGAGGACCTCACCAGCTCTGAGCCCATTAAATACATCAAGTAGCACATAGGTGTTACTCACCTGCCTGTCAGGACATTCCTGCCTGGGGAATGAAATGAGCCTTGACATGAGCAGTGGAGACACTGAGCTGGGGAGGTGGCACTGGGTGTTCCTGACTGCACATCCCTCTCCTTATTGCTTGTTATTTTTTGTTTGCCTGTGGACTGGTCCCTGTTGAGACATGGCACAGACCCTGGGGAGAGGCATAAAAGAATGACCTGGGGAGGAAGTGCAGGAGGGGCAGGAATTTGGGGAGAAGAGAGACATTAAGTCTGAGCCCCACAACTGGCTGTGCTCAGAGTTTGTTTGCAGGTGGGATTTCAGGAGGATCTGGTTTCTAATTCTGAAATTCAACCCGCAGGGTTTAATTCAAATCTTTCTTTTCCTGCTTCCTGTGGTATTTCAAATGAACTGACCCCAGGTACTGTGCAAAGGGGCTGCAGGTCCCTCCCTCAGGGTGTCCCCACTGCTCCCTGGGCTCAGGCAGGGTCTGTGCTTCCCTTTGTGCAGGACAACACCTGAGCCTTGGGAGCACCAAGGCATGGAAGTCCAGCTGGGCATCCCCCTGAATGCATTTGCTGGCCACAGTTTGGGAACCAGGACAGTGGCTGGGGTGTGCTAAAGCCTGGCTTTGCTGGGGTATAAATCTGTCCCCAGCACTGAAAGGTGTGATCCTGCAGCCCCTGGTGCTCCCTGTGGGGCTGTGGCTGTGCAGGACAGTTGGCATTGGCTGGGTGGTGTTTATTTCCCCAGTTGTCTCCTGCTTCTCTTGGGACACCCTCACAGTGCCCTTCCCATGTTGATTTTGCAGTCTCATCCAGATACATAAAGCACATTTGGAGACCACTGCAAGCCCCATCCAAAGGCAGGGATCACTCCAAACCCACCAGCAGATTCACTTCAGCACTCTCTATTTTTTCTAGGGGCCAGTTTTGCACAGCTCCCAGCAGTTTGCTTCACTGAAGAAAGAGGTTTTCTTTATTTTTGAAAGATAAAATAGAAATACTTCGAATTAAAAGGTTCCAAGATTAAATTGACATTTATAACTGAAACAATGGCATCAAGATATGTCCATATGATTGCAATTATGAAGCTTCCCTTCCCAAGGAGGGTTCTGTCATTCTCTACACTTGCCACAATTTCTGTCATACAAATGTGTTCATTATTTTTATCATTTTTTTCCTTATTATTACAGGTTTTGCCATAAGAATAACTCATCAGGGTTTTATGACTAATAAATTCTCTAAATTACAGTCCAAGGATGCATTACTTTAATTTTTTCCTCCATATTCTCTTTTTAATTGCTATGTTATTTCCCACTTGCCTTTTTTAATGACTCGTTAGGCTTAAGGGGAAAGAACAGAATTTAGTCCAACAAAGATCTTGCATCAAATTTTGGACACCTCAGAGGGGAAGTGATACATCATGGGAGGAAATATGTGACTTGTGTGTCTCAAGAGGAGACTTCAAATTTCAAGTACTGAGGATATTCAAACAAAACAAAAACCCTTAAGAAAGTCCCAAGCCAGTTATTGTTTATTAGTTATTTGAGCAATTATTTCTAATGAGAAATACACTCAAGATGTCCATGATTTTTGCAAGATGGAGATATAGGCATGTGTAACTAGATCTGCTGGGATCATTTCAGAGTTCTGAAGATTAAATTTAAATGTCTCCTGCAAAAAACCTTGGGAACAAAAGGTGACATTTTTGGTTACAAATTCTTTTTGTGGGCTTTGTGCTTTGCTGCCTGGTGTTCACCAAGGGCATGTGAGGACAGACAGGCCTCTGGTGTGGAATAAAAGGGGGCACTGAACTCACTGCCCATTCCAGCACTGCCAAAACCAGGCAAAGAAACCTGCCTGGTGCCTGTGGCAGCAAACTGTCCTCAGGTAGGACCTTTCAGGTGCAGCTGCAGGTGGGGTTCCTCAGCAGTGGGCAAAGAGGGCTCATCCAAGGTCCTGCCATCCCAGAGACTCACAGCTAATGCAAGGTAATGGGAGCGAGGTGCTGGAGGACCAGCCTCTCACAGGTGGAAGGCAGGGAATAAGCAAAGCTGAGGAAAACCATGAGTTTAGTGCAGAATATATGTCATATATATTGAAGAAAGTGGGAAATCCACTAGTGGATACATACAGAGTTAAGCCCCTTAATATTAACAGACATTTTTTGGTTTGTGATTGCAGCAGTGACTTGGCTGTGCTGGGCTTTCTTTGAGGACACCCAGTTAGTCCCTGCTGGGGACATGGCACCACTTGTGCTGGAAGAGCTCAGCTGCTGCATCACTGCCACTGCCAGGAGCTCTAAACTTTGTAGGAAGATCTCAAGAGCAAGTTCAAGCCCATTGACTACATGCTAGAGAAGCAGAAACAGGAGTTTCCCACTGCGAGTGGCATCCAAGCCGCTCTAGAGGGAGGCAGAGAGCCATTGCTCCGGGAATATTCCCTGGTTTATGCGCAGCACAATCAGCAGCAACAAAAAAGTGCTCTTTGTCAAGTGTGTTTCAGGTGGCAGCACAGGTCACGCCAGTGGCAAAGTCCTTAAATATTCCCCTCCATCACTGGCTCAGCTGGATTTTGCTCTTGCAAAAGCTGTGCAGCACTTTCCCTGCAATTGCAGCTCCCCAATTGCAGCCCTTCGAGGGCAGAACCAGGGGGTGCTCTGGGAAACAGGCTTGGAATTGGGCTCTGGCTAATCAGGACTCGGAGTCAGAACAAAGTCACCCAAGTCCTCACATCTGGGCATCCAGGCCCGTGGTAATTATTTCACACATATGAAATAAGTGCTGTTTAAATGCACTCCTCAGTGTTTTTCCTTCTGCTGACCAGGAGCACTTTGCTGTGAATCCCACAGGGATTTGGTGATTCCTCCAGGTGCTTTCTTGGGGGTCACTCACAAAGTCACGAATTTTGGAAATTTCGCCCTGTACTCAACGAGAAATAAAATCCAGCCTGACTGGAGCTGAGGAGCTTCACCCCACGTTTGCAGGACATCTTCTCCTCTAAAACATTTTTGGTGGTGGGTTTGTGTTGTCTTCAAGCCCTAACATGGCATAAAAAATGCAATTTCTAAATAGATTTTACTTATTATCCAATTTTTTGAACGTATTTGTGTGCCTACTGAGGCCTCTTCTTTTTGGAAAATGAGGCTCATCCAGGACACCCCTCGCTGGGACGTGGCCATTCCACGTGTCCTGTGCCTGGGGAACTGGTGGAACTGGCCTGGCTCTGCTGCTCCTCAGGCTGATCTGAGCCTCACCAGGTCCCCTGTGTGAAAATCTGAAATGCAGTGCACCCCAGCACACACCGGGGAGGAATCTGCAACCTGTTAGGCAGGAAAAATCCATCCCAGGGAATGGTGGGTCACACAAGGAGGTCCTGAAGAGCTGCCCCACGGGGATCCCACTGCAGTCCCAGTGAAAGGCCCAACATCTGCTTGTGTGTTTGCAGACCATGGTTTTTGTAACTCAAGTTCTAAAGTGCATTAACTGTTTAAAACCAATTTCGTTGCAGTTAAAATTGAATATGACTGTTAGTCTAGAAAATATGGCCTATTTCCTTTTACTAGTTAGCTTTTAAAGGTGTTTTACAATTCAAATGAGCCATGCAATTAAAGGTGACATTGCCAAAACTGGACAGACTAAAATTAGACATTCCTGCTGTGTGTTAGAGCTTGGCCCACATTTAGATCATGCTGTCTTTGGGCTGTACCTGTCTGCTCCAATCTTATGAGTCAACAGGATACTGAAATGTTCCAGAATCCTGTTGTGCTTTTCTATTCTTTCTGTCTTCCAGGATTACCTGATCCTTCGCTCCCTTTACAGCATTTAGTGCTCCAGGCACACTCTCACACACTCATGCACACACACACACAGAACAACATTTTAGCATTTTTTACACTGAGAACTCGGGGGCACTTGATGGTTATTGCACTTTCTGGCTTGAGCACCAAAACCCCTTAATTAGAAACAACCCCTTAATGAGAACTGCCTGAGTTCACCATCCCAGAGCAGCAGCAGGGAGGCTCTGTCTGTGCTCCTTACCTGATAAACCAAGGGCTGAGGGGAGCTCCCAGGCTCGGGCCCCAGTCACTCCCTCGTGCTTTGATCTGTAGTAGCCTGGGTGTAACACTTGAGTTACAAGGCTGTTGAGAGAAGGGTCTCTTTCCCCCCAGGGTGGGAGAAGGAGGAGCACGCAGGAGGTCACTGGCAGCAACAGTGCCCAGAGTTCCTGACATCCCACCTCCTAAATACCCCTGTGCATTAATTAAGATGTAATTACACTGTCCCTGGGTAATCAGTGACATGATTACCATCAACATTTAACACTGGGCCGAATTCTGCCACGCTCTGGGTGTTGGTGTGAAGACTCCTGAGCTCTCCAGTCAACAGCTCGAGGTAAATTATACAGCCAGGAGTGAGGAAACTCCCCTAAGAAATGCCTGTTGTTCTTTGAACACAGGATGTGGCCACGAGGAACATTCTCCTTCATTTCAGGCTCAGCTCCATGGATTTCCTAATGGCATTCCTTGAAATCAGTGAAGTTGGTTATGGCCCCTCCCAGCCCACTGTAAGACTGGGGAAACTGGGTGACTTCTGTCGTATCAGTACATCTGAATCCCCCGACCTGTTATCAGGCAAAATCAATTAGCTTCTTTCTGGGAGAGAGGGCAAGGTTTTAGTATTTCAGGTGTGCACTGAGAGCACGGGGATGTGTGCACAGCTCCAAGGCAGAAATGGAAACAATATTCAAGTTCTTTGGGGGAAATGGTGAAAAAAACCCCAGAATAAAATAACAGAAAGTGTATTTTAAGTTACCCAGTGCAGCTCCTTGGCAAGACAAGATTATATTCCACAGTACATAATAATGTAGTGTTTGTGTAGCACATTTAATGTGCTTTACAATGTGCTGTTAAACTGTGTTGTAAAATAACATATAAATATGCTAAACCCTCCTGCACTGCCTCTCTCTGTGTCTCCTTGCAGTCTTGAAGCCTCTCACAGGGAACAAGCTCCCAACCACCTGATCCTGGAGCAAGGACCGTTCTCAAAAAAACAAGTCACTTTTTACGGCCCCAGTGACAAGATCCAGCTCTTTCCATGTCTTTTGGAAACACAACCAAAGAAGTTAAATCCACTCTCTGATGCCACAGTCAGCTCCAGCCATACAGGGATTTTCTGTGCAAGCAATTCCTGGAGTGAATGAGAGATTTGTGGAGTGTGGAGCAGTTGTAAAAATAACAGAAACTGGGGTGCAGTGTCTGAGGGTGAAGATAATTTACACAAACGTTGGGATTGTTGCCTGAGGAACATGGGGAACTCTGACTGGAGCTTCCCTGGTACCCACTGGACCCTTAGATGATGAGCCAAAAGTTCCCCCAGCATCTCACCCCCACCTCTGCCACCGCACTGCCAGGTACAAATGTATCCCCTGACTCAGAGACACGTAAATCCCGACTGTCAGGAAACAAAGTAGTTGTTAAACTTTAACGAGCAGAGTAATGGAAATGAAATACAAAGGAAATGCAAAAAAAATAAAAAAATTGACTAAAATGTCTTTTTATTTTGGTGTTCTACAGCAAAAAGTGTGTGCACTAAATAATAAATAAGCCGTGCAATGTTTTTACAGCTCCTTTCATATGCGTGAATATTTAAAACATGCAAAAATGTGGAATAGGCATTTACTGGGGACAAAAGAAGAGAACTGATTTTATGTACAGAGAGCAAGATGGGAAAACCAGAGAGATGCATGTTTAATGGATTGCTGCTCACAGAAGGCAGATATTTCCAAGTGTGAACATATTTGTAGACAAACCAATCTGACAAGTCGGCTGGGGGGTGATGTATTACAGCAGAATTGGCCTGGGAAGCAGGATTTTGTTGTGTGGGTGCTGCTGGTGTAAACAGTGCCTGGGGGGCTGGCAGCCAAACCCTGGAGCCTTCCAGCTCCCACATGGCTCCCCAGACCTGGTGGGACCTGGGAGCTCCTGGGCATGTTCAACAGCAAAAGATAGCCCAGCTTCTTTCCATGCCTTTGTCAGGTAGAGCTGTGTTATATGTGCTCAGGAGTTGGGCTTTGATGATCCAGGGGAGATTTCACAGCTGTCTACAACTTCTTGCTCCGATCTCTGCTCCCTGTGACCAGTGACGGGACCCTTCAGAAACAACAGGTATCAAAACAGGTCCTGTGTGAAGAACAGGACCTGCACTTGGCAGGGTCAGAACCCCCCCAGACCCCGACTCCGTGTCAGGTGAGCACAAGGCTCAGCCCTGTGGGGTCTCCTGCTGCTCTGGGAGGTGTGGGTTCCACTTCTGCCTCAGCCACCTGCTCCTGGCCAAGGCTCCCCATGGACTCCACATCCCTGGAAGTGTTGAAGGCCAGTCTTGGAGCAGCCTGGGCAGGTGGGAGGTGTCCCTGTCCATGGCAGGGGGGTGGAACAACATGGTTTTAAAGTTTCCTTCCAACCCAAACCATTCTGTGCTCCTGTGATGTCTGTACTGACCTTCCCAGAAGTAAGTAGTGACAGGCTGGGGAAGTGAGTGTGAGTTTATCAGGGACTTTCTCCACGGAATCTTGGCTCGTTCCTTTGTGCTGGGAAGTAGCTGAAACCAGAGAAAGAGCAGCCTGTTGCCCTGACTGGCAGGGGCTCCCTGCTCCCTGCTCCTTGGCTTATGCTTTAATGCTTCTTTAACGGGATCTTTTTTTTTCCCCTGACTTTTGATTTCTTTCTGCCAACTTTATATTTTAATGCATGTTTTTATGGAAATATTTATAGTGCACATGTTGCATATAAAACACTATCATAAAGCTTTTTTGCTTCAGTCCTGTTGAAATAAATGATGTTATTATTATAATAATTTCATAGAGTTATATCTGTTCTGTAATGAAAAAGACCTGTGGCTGCTTGAACCATCAACCCAGGCAGTTTTTACAGCTTTCTGTAGCTACAGTGATCTCATGGAGCTGCTGAAGCTTTTAAAATACTCTATTTCCCAGCAGAAGTGGGCACACAAAGCACTAGTGCTGCCCTACGTCTGCCTGAGCCCTGACCAGGGAATCAGGATGGGCTTCATTTTGCACACAATGGTGTAATGGTATACTGTATTTTATGGTATTTGTTATTGCACCACCAAAAATCGTGCTCCCTCCTTCATAAATGAGATGCCAGGGAAGCTGCCCTGGTTGTGTTCATCTGATAATGATGGATGGACCTCTGTGTTTTTAAAGGACTTTTTCCTCTACTGAACATGAGTCCAGCACTGATATTACAGAGACTTCTTGTCCACCTTCAGCTCAGCAGACTTTGAAATGTGTTTCTCAGCAAGGACAGATCCAAAAACATTGGAAAGCTGACATGTGTGCCTGGGGAGCCCTAATAAAAAGAACAGGACTCTAAATATGTGACCATCTACTTGTATAAGTTTATGTACATGTGTGTGCCTGTGCGTGCACGCTCACGAGCTTTAATGATAAATTTGAAAAGGGCTAAAGCAAACAACTGAGAAGTACTGGGGATTTACAGGAGATTTTAAAAATTAATACTCAAACATGAAAATGCTTTATACAAGAAAGAAACCTTTTAGTAACTTCTCCGTCTTAGACAAAAAGTATAATGAATAATTCACCTCTGCGCCAAGGAGACTGATTTGCTGAACAAGTGTAAAATAAATCTGGGGGTGAACTAGTCCAGATCACCTAAATTAGGGGTCTGGATCAGGAGTGATGAGAGTAAAGCATGAGGGTGTCTGTAATATTGTTATTAGTGGTGTTTTTTATAATCACTGATCTTATTTAGTATCCCAAGGGTGTTGCTTAGGTCCTTTAGGAACCCAAAAGAGGAAAGTTTCAAATGCTTCCAGTCAGATTAGGTGAGAGATGGGGGAGGAGAAGGCATCACACCCGGGCTGGCAGCTCTGACATTATGGGATGTGGTCAGAAAGTGAAGGTCCAACAGCAGTTTTACATCAACTTTCAGTTAAAAAAAAAAAAAAGCATTGATTGAAAGTCACCAGAACAGCCCCAGAATTCAGCAGCTTTTGGGACTTTGTATAAAACTGTCCATATTATCCTGAAGAATTACCATAAGATTACTTAATTATTTTAGAAACCACAGAAAGGTGACCCTTGAGAAGGCACTGACATTCTCTCACTTTTGTCTCAGTTCACAGTTTGAAATACTTTCCTCAGCTCCTGCTGCTGCCTTCCCCAGCAAAGTCAAGTGTGAGCTGAAGTCCCATGAAAAGTGGTGAGATTAAATTATGAGCCAGAGGAGCTTTGCTAGTTAGAGCTGGTTTGCCTGTAGAACAGGACCCAAATTTGTTCTCTTTGGAAATAAATGCCTCAGTTATCCCAGAATAACCCCAAGGCAGAAGCCAGTAGTGAGTCTCTAATACAGTGTGCAGATAATTGTATAGGCTTTAAAAGAATTTCAGAGTCAATTGGTGTCATTTTGGAAGCAGCTGCACCTGCAGAAACACTTCCTGCCCTATTTGTTAGATCTTCAAACCAGAAGTCGAGTTCAATGGCTGAGACAAAGCTGATACTGAAACTTGAAAGCAGAGAGAGCATCAGGTCTCTCCAGCACATCAAGGTCATCCTTGGAAAGGCTCCAAGGGGATGAGGTGGGGGAGTTTCAGGGAGAACAAAGAGGAGGCACAGACAGAGCACAGCAGAGGATGGAACCTCACTTAAAGTGTTTAATGGATGGATGGATGGATGGATGGATGGATGGATGGATGGATGGATGGATGGATGGATGGATGGATGGATGGATGGATGGATGGATGGATGGATGGATGGATGGATGGATGGATGGATGGATGGATGGATGGATGGATGGATGGATGGATGGATGGATGGATGGATGGATGGATGGAAAAAGTGGGAGTTGTTTTGATTTGGTCTGAGCCTTCACATGGAGGGTTTTATATGTTCACAATATTGACCTCAATTTACTCTCTAATGTCCATAAAGATCACACTCATTTATTATGGCTCTTGTGTAGGGATTGCCAGGAATTTAATTCTCCCTTTTAGGAGGAGATCAGTCCATGTGCTCCTAACAGTCCTCTGGAGCTTCCTTCCCTCCTAGGTGTAAGTGATCCAGAGCTGGGTAAAGCCACTGCAGGTGAGGAACTTTGTCCCTGGAAAAGACACCTCCAGGTTGCCTGTGTTTTTCTGGGACTGCTTTCCCTCTGTGGCACCCATGGGAGGGCTACTCTTGATTCCATCACCTTCCCTTTGACCTTTACTGTGGAGCTGCTCATAGGTGGGGTGAGGAGGAATTTCTAGTAGAAAGAACCAGTGTTTCCTCGCTTGTCAATTCAGTTCAGCCACAGACCCCTTTGGTGCCCTCTCAGCAGCCCTGGCAGGGCTGTGTGGTCCTTTTGGAAGCCCAGTCCTGTTTCTGATTGCTGCGAGGCCTTGGTGCAGACTGAGCCCTTTCTCTGCTGTGCCATAAAAGGGCTGGTTTTGCGTACTGTGCTTTGGAATGAGCCCCTCCAAGGAACAGGCTCCATAAAGTTTTTATAACCCATATTTTATAAGGTATAGTGAGCTGGTCGAGAAGAGTTTTTTCATGTATGTGTGTGTGCCTATGAATCAGACACAGGTCAGTCAGCCTGGCAAAGTAGGCTGGACCACAGGTCCAGCTGATGTTGATCCCAAAGGTGTGGATGAGAGTAAATCCCTGGGGAATAGTACAGCAGTGGTTGCAGAGACATCAGGAGTGTCCCAGGCCAGGTTGGACAGGACCTGGAGCAACCTGGTCTAGTGGAAGGTGTTCCTGTCCATGGCAGGGGGTTGGGATGAGATGATCTTTAGGGCCCCTTCCAACCTGACCCAAACCATTCCATGATTCTATGAAATGTCTACAGGCATCTGCTTGGAAAAGCTCACATTGACACCCTGGGCTTAGTGCAGGTGAGGAAACCCTGCTTCAGGCTCTGTGAAATGGTGACATTTCAAACTTTGCCATTTAAAACAGGTTCAGGATTTGAATTTTAAGGAGTCCCATGTTCAGCCTCAAAGGCTGGAAACATCTCCATCCTCCTCCATCCCTCCTGCTGCAGAGGTGACCACAAGCCTGATGTGCCCCATGGCCCAGGGCAGAGCACAAGCCCTTGGCCCCACCACCATGCACTTTGATGTCCACAAAAAGGTTTAAAAAGTCCTTCTGACTCCATGTAGAACCTTGGTGGAAGAATTCCATAAAGCTGTCTCCAGTGCTACAACTGCAAGACAGGAGAGGATTTGCTCCCAATATTTTGTAGTTAAAAAAATCCCCCCAAACATGATTCTGCAACAGTAATTTAGACATGGTAAGGATTTTAGGAGTTGTAAGGAATATTACCTGCCATAAAGTTCCAATGGTGTTGAATTTACAAAAAAGGCCTGATGTAAAATCATACTGTCAGGAACAATTATCCATGGTGCATAAAAAACCTCTTACAGAGATTACACTTCCCAGATTGTTTTACAGAAAAACTTTGTGTTAATGTTACGCTTTGAATGCCTTTTGCCATGAAACATTTAAGAAACAACAGTTTATAGTCTCTGATCTTTACGGTTTGAGTGAACACTCTCCTCATGTTAGGCCAAATTGATGTTTTAAATTCAGGAGAAACCCCATCGTGGTATAAAAAGGAGAGAATGTCCTGAGAAGAAAGTGGTCAAATCATTCCAAGATGTTATGGGTTTAAGGGGTTTTTCAGCTTTTTTTTTTTTTTTTTTCCTACGGAAAAATGTTCATGATCCTGGGCATACGGTCAAAAAACACAGAAGTGAGATATTTTTAGACAGGCACATTTGGGATAAAATTACCCACTCTGGTGAGCACAGGGACAACCTGGTCCTTCTGCAGCACTGGGATGGATGCAGGACAGTGCCCCTGCTTCCCACTGCTGGACTGGGCACTGATGCTGCTCCAGCACCGTGGTCTGGCTCATGTAAGGAGGAGATGGAGTCCTTCTCCTCCTGCATTATCTGATCCACTGTGTCCCCTCTGTGCCCACACCAGGCTCAGGGGAGAGCCACTGTCCACCTTGCTTGGTAGAACAAGCAGGACCGAGCACAAACAAAAGGGGTTCCCAGGCAGCTGAGGGATCCTCCTGTGCTGCAGGCAAAGCCCTGCTGTCAGGGTGCACTGATGCTCCATCTCCTGTACCTCCCACCACCTCCTGTGCAGCCCTGGTCCTGCAGGGACTCAGGACCCAGCTCGTGCAGATTGACCTGCAGGTTTTCTCCAGCCCTGTCAGCACCCTCAGCCAAGGCATCCCTGGCAGCTCGGGCTGGATTCTGTTTGGCCTCACGCATCATCACTGGTCTTGCCAGTTAATTGAGGCACAGGGTGATGATGTGTGAGGCAGAAAAAGCCCAGCCTGGCCTTCAGGTGCTGGGCACAGCCACCGCAGAGGCAGGGAAAAGGCTGTTTCCACTGGTACATGTGAGTGAGCGTGACCTGGGAATCCTTGGGGCTGGAACAGGTCCTGGACTCAGAGAGATTTACTGCAGGGCCACGGATGTGAATTACTGAGAAACTCCCTCGGGACTGGGTTTGTGTCACTGTGGGCTGTGCTGACACCAGGATGGTGCTCCAGCCTAGGTGAGAATCCCACCAAACAGGGACTCTTTCATCCTGGTGAGGCAGTGATGAGTCTCTCGCTGTCAGCCCCCCCTCAGTGGCCTGGCTGCTGAGTCATGGAATCATGGAATGGTTTGGAAGGGACATTTTAAGGTCACCTAGCCCACCCCCTCTGCCATGAGCAGGGATATCACTGACTAGACCAGGTTGCTCAGAGCCCCCTCCAACCTGGCCTTGACCCAAGGGCCACCCCTCTAAATCCCCACAGTTCCCTGATACCTTTAAGCTGAGATGTCAGGGTTGGCCACACTTTTGTTGTTTTGCTGTCTGCCCTGGAATGAGCTGCTCCCTCTGGCAGCAGGACAGGATTCCTGCTGCAAACCCCAGTGCTGTGGTGGAAGAGGCAAAGCTCTGTGTCCTGTCAATGCCTTTCCACTGCAAGGATGCTCCAAAGGGTTCTGCTCTGCACCCCAAAGCTCTCCCCTGCTCCCCAGGAACTCCAGGGCATACAGGAGGCTTTGCTTCTGCTGCAGGAGGGACACCAGTGCCCCTGAGGTCACATCCCCGTGTGTTTGGGGTGTCTGTGGGTGTGTGTTCATGTGCACACACCTGGGTGAAGGTGCCTCCAGGGAGGGCTTTGCTTTGGTTCTGTTCTCTTTAAGGGATGCCCTGGTCTTGATGGGCACACGACTATTTTTAGGAGTGGCCAGCAGTACCCTGGCCTTACATTAATAAATGCATGCTAAGATGAACTGTGTGTGGTGTTTTCAGTTCCCACCACCCCATATTAGGAGATGTGGAACCAAAATAACTGCAAAAGCCTATAGCCTTGAAGAGAACTCAATGTAAACTCCAAGACCCAGGCATGGGCATCAATAATGCTCAAAAGTCATAATCCACACATTTTTTGGGCAGAAATGGAAAAGCAAACCACAGAAGAACTTGGAACACGTCTGGAGGTAAGCACAGAGTTTGCTCCAGGAGTCCACATGTCTGACATCATGTGCTGCTCACTTGAGCTGGCATGGGAAAGGTTTACCAGGTTGATTAGTATGTTTATAGAGCCTCAAAATCTCATCTCAAAGGGCTTCACAAGGTACTCTGAAAACTGAAATACCCCAGTAGTGCTTGTTTGTTAAAAATCTGCAGCCAGATGGAAGTTGGGCACCGTGCCTTTAAGGTGGGATTGCTCCAGGAGTGCCAGGGGTGCTTCTTTCAACTTGAGATGATGTGATATATTGGTCAGGTCTCAGAAGCCACAGTGCTTCCTTATTTCTGTAGCTTTGATCTAAAAAGCTGTTTATTTATGTTTTATTGAACTGTAAAACATCCAGTAAACATGCCTTGTGCTTTTTTTTATGTTGTACATGAATTCTGTCATGAAAATGTCAGGGAGAAATAATGAAGATCTTTATTGTGCTGCTGCTGGTGTCTTCCTTTGGAAGTTCTGATGCTTTGCGTTTCTGGTCACAGGACTGTGGGATTCATAAGGGCTGCAGATGTCCTGCCTGCTGAGCATCTGGGGGAGAAGGAAGTTTTTCCTTATGAAATCCCAATGGACATGGTGCTGAGGGCACTGTTAGAAAATGATGATTTGATGTTTCTCTTTCCTGAATGGTAGTGCCTCTATCCCATGTAACATATCTGGAGGCATTAATTATTGTGGTGGGATTTACATCCTCTTCTTGGCTGCTTGTGAGGGTTTGCTCCTGCTTTGCAACATCTCACAGCAGCCAAAAAACTCCTGGGAAAACCTGCTCAGAACCTGGGGCAAAGGCTTGCAGCACCAAATCCCTGGGGATGAGAGGCCCAAGGCTTTTAGAGCATCAGTAATATCCCAATTTATTTAGCAGTGCCTCCTTCCCTTTTATATATAACACTACTCACTTACTAAAACACTTCCAGTATTATCAGTGTTGTTTTAATAGAGCTGAGAAATGAATTTGTAAGTTCAGCTTGTGCCTGGTCTGGCAGAGGAGGAATTAACCTTCTCTGCTAATTACCCAGGTGAGCTGGGGGTTGTTTGCAGCCAGGGAAGCCCAGTCGTGCAGCTCTTGGCTCCAGCTGGGAAATGGTGTTTCTCACTGCCTTAGTGCTTTTCACAGGGAGGGTTGGGAAGTTGGGAAGGGTTTGGATTCTGTGAGGTCTCAGATGGGCCATAGGAAAGAGAGAGGCAGTACTCTGGGGATTCACCCACAGCCCCTGACCCAGCTATTTCAAGAAGAGAGGCTGAAAATGAGAGTTTTACTGAAAAATAGGCATGTCTGGGGCTTCTTCCCATGAGGAGGCAGCAAATAATCCTCCTGGGGAGGTCAGTGGAAGCACATTCCCACAAAGTCCACAGAGTTCGGGTCGAAACCACCTCAGATGCTGTAGGAATTATTCTGTTGTGTTCATCAAGTCCCCTTTCAAGAATTCATGGGATCATGTAGGTGGGTAAGAGGTGGCAATGCTGGAACTTGGGATGAGAGCACGGGTTTTAGAACATGGAATGGTACAAATACAGATTCCCCTTCCTGGGCTGTGTGTGGGCACAAAATAGGGCTGGTAGAGTGGCCAAGAAAGGACAGAGAGTTGAATTCTCCTTCCAATGCCTCTTCTCAACACCTTTGCTTATTATGGTGATTCATTTCTCTATTATATTTTTTTTTTTTTTAGATTTAAAGGGCACTCATCTTCCCACCACACAGAAGATTGGGATGCTGTCAGCAAAGCCTGTACCCACATTAAACAGCCAGTCTGTCTGTGTGAGAGGAGGACTGAGTTCTTGAAGTTGGGGGTCAGCAGTGACAGCATGTGGGAGCCTGGGTTGCTTCACACCCAAATCATGATGGTTCAGCTTTCCAACAGTGCCAGGCAGGACCTGGGTGCCACCTTGCTGGTCCTTCCCCTACAGAATGTGCTCCTCCAGCTTCTGCAAACCCAGTGCCACCAGTCCCTTTTGGGTGCTGCAGCAGGAGTGCTCCAGAGATGTGAAAGTTGGTTTCCTCCCCATTGGAAGGGAGAGCAAAAGGCTAATTCCATTTTACAGTCATCTTTGTACCAATATAGTTTGTGTGTTGTGTTTGACCTCCTGTAACAAGGTTAAACCACGGGGATCCCCTTGAGAAGTTGCTATTCATCTTTTATATGTGAAGATTTTCAAGTATAGAAAGGGGATAAACCTAATACGGTGTTTAATGGAAAAAAATTACGATACCAATAACACATCTGTGTCTGTAATTTCACAGGTTTTCTCTCTGTATATTTATATATGTATATATGTATAATTTAATATCAGCCTCAGGGTTGTGGTCTCACATGTCATCAGCTTGCAGGAAACTGGATCCTTGGACTAAGTATCAGATGAGTTGCTAATGTTTGGAAAAAAAGCAAAAAACATGCTTTAGGTCTCTGTTTTATGGCTGTTATTGAAGTAAGAATCTGTGATTGTAACCTGACGCCCCCCTTGCCAACATGTTTTCATTATTGTCTGGATAATTGAAAGTCCAGGCAAATTTGGATGCTGGGAGATTGCACATGAAGCCCTTGGTGCTCCCACAGCTGAGTGTTGAGGTGGTTCACGTTAGGGATGAATATGTTTCAGCATTTAATGCAAGGCCTAAAGATTGTTTTGTTCCCCAGCAGCTGATGAACGTGTGCTTGGTTTGCTCCCAGTTCTGGCTGCCCAGTATGGCCAGGCTGTCACACACAGCTCTGCTCCCTCAGCAGCAACACTTGGAATTCTCAGGCTTATTTTGCCAGAGTTCAGAGCGAACTAAGCATGGAAAAGTGCTGTTTCCTCCTTGTGTAAGGAACTGTGCCAAGGGAAAGGAGCTTCCCTTTGTGTCAGGACTGCTGGAAGGGGCTGTGAGCAGAACATTTCTGGTCTGTGGACATGCACCTGTAGAAAGAAGCTGCTTGGATCTTCACCATCTAGCCTGAAAAAGGAACTTGAAACGTTTCTGTCCTTATCCCACCAGCTCTTGTAGAATTTCAGCTTGGGTTTATTTGTTCATGCAAAGAGGGGTGACCCTGGTTCACTCCTCCAGAGTCTTGGTTTATTGGCAGGAATTTTTATTTCTTGAAAATCATCCCAGTTGGAAGGGCAGATGATGGGGATTTAACCCCAAGGGTGGTCCTTGTGTCAGTGAGACACGATGACAGGGGCACCTCTGTGCCACAGCCCAGGCCTGTTCCTCTTCCATGGGTAAACACATGAATCAAATCCCCAGGATTTATGGATCCAGCAGTTTCCCCACTATGTTACCTCCAGAGCTGACACACGCAGAAAAAGGTAAATGAGGTTTGTGAGTTAATCCCTATTAACTGGGCATAACTGGGAAATTAAACCAAACACAAACTTTGGGTGGCTTTGGAAAACACCTTGGGACTTTTCTGCCAGATTTCTGAATCCTTTAATTAGATGCACGTGCCTGTGCTGACAGAAAAACAGGGCTTGGTCACTCATTAATCTTCACACACAAGGGGTAACTAGTGGAGTGCAGCCCCCAGCCCACGTGAGACAGACCTGCTCAGTGCTGACCCACTGCCTGGGGAAAAAGCCTTTGAACAACTGGGAAAGCTGAGTCCATTCTGAGTCCTGCAAGGAACTAATTACCTGCCTGGACTTTCCCCACATACCAGCTCCTGCCCCCATAAATCCCTGGAATAGCAGCCATCCACCAATGTCCTCCACACTTCTTCTCTGAATCAGCTCCTTTATGTCTATCTCAACTTGCTCGTGGAAGATTCATGGCCCAAGCTGCCTTAAGTATTTTTGTTATGAATAGGAACCCTTAAACATTTCCTTCTCATTTAATTTATCATCTTTTTTTCAGGCTTTCAGCACTGGGTCCAAGCTAGAAATAATGGGAGGCAAAGTTTGTCCCTGAGAAAAGGGCCTTAAAATAATAAAGTGTATACTGGGAAGGGGAGGAAAGAGGGAAATAAATTACCAATTACCAGTAGTCCAATCCAGTAGAGACCAGTATCTCTGTGTATGGAGTTGGTTCCATGTTTTTGGGCATGAGGAGAGCAGAGAGGTCACTGCTCACTGTTGGGATGTCCCTTGTGCAGAGGTACTACAGCTCATTCCTCTTCTCCAAGGTTCTTGTTAATCATTAATTATTGAGTACTGGTGATTTACTTACACTGGCACCAGTGGTTTGGCTTCCCTTTTTCTGCCACATGGGCTATGGAGGTTCAAGCTGTGGTTTGAATTAGGGGTTCAAACAAATCTGCTCAGCTCAGAAGGACAGAGTTGAAAACACTGCCTTCCTCCCAGTCAGGTATCCCAACAACAAACCTGGGGAGAATTCACTTGGAAATGGATTGTGGATTTGCTAATACTTTTAGTAAGTCACATTTGACAGCTTGGTGTGTCATTTAAATTCATAACAGGCCACAAAACCTGATATTAAGAATATCTTTAGGGCTTAAAATTGAGCTGTGTTTGGAACAAATGCTTTGTTTAGGGCATCTTGAATGGAGCAAGAAATGGCAAAATTTGAGAAAAGCAGATGATGTATAAAATAGGCTGTTCCAGACTGTACAGAAATCCCTTGGATTATTCAGTGGGCAAGACCTGTGTACTCCTGTCTATGAAACAAGTCTGAAATGCAAGTCCTGACCTATTGCTTCACGTGCAGTTGGGCCCGTGAGTGAAATAACAGGCTACTTTTCTCAGCTGCTGAAAGCCCTTTTTTAGGGGCAATTTGGTTCTCTGCCTTTTCAAAGGGAAATTTTATCCATCTTATTTTTTACTGTGTTCTGTTTACTGGTGACATATGGACTTACAAATGTGCAACTCGTCACCAGAGCGAGAATGACCCTTCCCATTAGCAACTGGGGTGTGCAATGTGCATTTTCAGGAGCTCCAGGAGAAAAATGCACATTTTTCTCATTTAGTCAAATTGTGCTTTTCATAAGTCAGTGACAAAGCTCCAGTTGTCTCTGGGGAGAGCAGGTGTCACCTGGTTGGTGAGCTCACCTCCCTACCTGGTGTGTGCCAGGTGCTCCTTGGGTGCCCCAGTCTCTCTGCCAGGTTGGGAATGAGGTGCCCAGAGAAAATGAGGTGCCTTCCCAGAACTCCAAACTCCTGCCCAGAGCTGCTCTGTTTCCCACTGGCTCAGGAGAACACTTTTCCCTGACTGTTCCAAACCAGCCAAGGAGGCTGAGGGCAGCCTGTGTGGTTTCATCTAATCTGCTGCTGGAACTCCAAGCATCACACTGGGTAGCTGTGATTTGGAATGTTAACCACTAAATCACTTAGAGGAATTTATAATTCACCTCAGCTATTGTGGGATTTGGTACAATAAGATCATTATTGCCTTGAGAGATCCTTCAGGTCATTAATTTAAATTAGAAATGCCTTCAAACAGGATATCATGCACAGCTCCTTCCATAGATTTTAAAGCTTAAATAAGCTCAAGAAATACTTCCTGCCAGATATTATCCTGGCAAACGTGGATCACCATTTCCAAGGAGTGCAATACCTGGCTGAGGTTGTTGAAAGTGCCACCTCATTAAGGGGCAGATGCATTAATTGTGCTAATTATTATTGCTGGTTTTAAGGGACTAAACTCTCCTCTCAGTGAATCACTGTTGTCACTGTTCTGTAGGGATTTTACATTAGAGAGGGGTGGCTTGTTGCATAACTGGATTCAGACTAAAATAACTGTGACCTTGTAAATGAGGTGGATGTTTCCTATGGAAGACAACTCTTGGAGCAGTGGGGCTGTGGCAGGAAACAGTAGCTGGTAGGGGAATATTCATCAGGAGACAGCAGTGGGAGGTGGCTGGATGTGATGGGTGGAAGGGTGAAAGAAGGCCAAAAAATGCCTTAAATATCTGATGGGTGGAATGGTGAATGATGATCCCAAAATTACTTTAATATTCAAGGGTGCAGAGCAGTTCTAGTGCAGAGAGGGTTGGTGTGAAGGCAGCCTTGAGAGTCAGGGCTTTGGCTCACTCTGGGGAGGGAAATACTGGTATGAAGGCTCTCAGTAGAAATCATCCACTGAACTAAATTGATGCAGGTACCTCTGAAGGTGAAGTCTGGAATTTCTCATCCTTGACTGGCGTGGAAGTGCCATGAACAGAGCTCAGTGACTTGCCCTCTGCTGCATCACCCAATGCCACAGTCACCTGATTTAAAGAAACTCACCCCAAAGTTTAGTATTAAACTGTGCTGCCAGGATCAGCAGGAAAGACTCAGCAACATTTAAATTAACAGTTCTGTCAGCTACAAGGTTTGGTTTCTCAGTGGTTTCACTCAACTGTTCCAGCCTTTGATTATTATTTCTTCTCCTAGGCTGAATTTCCCCGTTCAGAATTAGGATTACCTCACATCCATGGTTTCTGTTTGACCTGCATTCTGAGAGAAGGACTGAGCTGTCAGTGCTCCAGGCATCTGAAGAAATCCAGCTTTTGGGGCTGAGCACCCAACCTGATGATTGCAAACGTACCTGTGGAGGTGTTTGCAGTGAGTGTTGGGTGATCACAGAACACCACGAGCTGCAGCAGCTCTGAAATCCTCCCAGGACCGGGGTAGGAACCTTCATTCCTGGGAAGCAATTGCTCCAGCGTTTGTGCCCTTGTTTTAATGATATTTTTGAGGTTTCCTGGACAAGTTGCTGCTCAGTGCTGAAGAAAGGCAATTGCTGTCTGGTCCAGCTTGATTCTTAGAAAGTTTGGAGACTGATGGCTGGTTGTGGATGCATCTGACTGGTTTTTCTCTCTCTAACCACCCAGAGCTGCCCCAGTCCTGCCTGTTGTCTTCCTATTTCTTGGCTAAATGGGGAAAGGAAAGCTCCTTGGCAGCTTGCCACTCCGAAACCCCCACCCCTGATTTATTATCACCAAAACCAGCAGCAGATGTTGGCTGGGCCAGGGCTCTGCTGCCAATTAGGGCGTCTCATGCAGAGATTCCTGCTCTGTTTGCCTGGCATTCGGGGAGAGCCTGGCTCAGGGGCTGCACCATAAAAAGGGAGTTGAAAAACATGGAAAATAAGTTTCACCTGGGCAGGTGGAGGCTGCAGCAGGGGCTGGGCCAGATTTCGAGGATTTTGGCCATTTCTCAGGTCTTTCACTGTGTTAATGAACCCTAAAACTCCACACTGAGGCTCACCCAGCCCGTGTTTGCCTGTGTGGTTCAGGGGTTGAAATTCATCTCTGGTTCACTGAAAGTCTGTCTGAACTTTCCTGTATTGGAAGGGAACTTCCAGCAAAGTGGGGCTGAGCTTCCAGCATCCCCCTAAGCCTCCTCTCAGCCCCTGGGAGCGTGTTTGGGTTCCAAAGCCTTTTGGGGAATGGGGAGAGGAAAGGGTTTTCAGGGAGCTCTTGTATGGAAAGAGCTTCATTTACAGCTCTGGGAAGTGTAGAAAGAGATACAGCACTGAAAATGTTTGTGAAGCACAGAGCAGCCTCAGGTTGGATATTTCCTTCTGCTGTTAATCCAATGTTTAAATCAAACTGGTCACAAATCTAGATAATCTGATTGAAAATTAGGCTGATATAAAACATGATCCCTTTAATCCCCTTATTCTACTTCTATTACATTTTGGGTCTATGATCTTTGTTGCAATTTCAACCATAATTTCACAACCCTGCATTTCCAGGGCTCTACATGTTACAGCCACGTGACCTATTATACCAAAAAGGCTGTTCTATGTATTATAAACATGATGAATATCACCAACTTACATTTTCAGTGCTGTGTGTAACATTGCAATTGCAATTTGACAAAGTTAAATACAGCTGGGAACTCTGTGGATTAAACTGGGGAAAATATAACTGAATGCAGAGTGAAATGAATGTGTGAAAAGACTGTGGAAGAGTAAAATCTAAACTCTGAGACAGTCTTTTCACTGATCTCATTAGCACCTGTGATGGGGCAATGCTCCTTTGGATAAGTGCAGTTGTGTCCACTTTAGCCCTTGTAAGAAGCCTAAAAAATTTATTTTTCCTTAATGCAATGTTTTTAATGTTGTCAAAAAACTCTGAAATTCATCCAAACACAATCTGAAAGGTGTTCTGCTAATTGCTTGCTCTCACAGCCCTCCTTAATACAGGGTTAATATTTATGCTATGTTCAGAGACTTTCTAAAAATAAAGTCCAGAAGAACTGAAACGTGCCTTTCCATGCCTTTTCCCAAACATTTCCCCCTTCTACTACATGTCCTTGTCTATCTTTTTATGCTTGCTGTAATTTTTTAAAGTTAATAGGAAATAAATAAAATCTTAGAGTGTTAGTTTATAACTCTTGTCTTTCCAGCTCTGGATATTTGATTTAAAGTCAGCTCGTAGTGACCTCCTCGGGTATCAAGTGTTGAGTGCTCCAGAGGAAATGCAAGAGCTGATCTCACCACTTGGCCAATTGGAACTTGTTCCTTGGGTACACAGGCAGGATCAGAGCCCATTAGCAACCAATATTAGATTAAATGAGACTAAACATTACCTAGTGGGGTTTTCCCTCTCCAAGCAGTTTATTATTGCCCTAATGCAAAGCACCTCTTCTCTGCAGAGGGCCTGGAGTGCTCAGTCTCTCCCGGGGCACTCCCTGGGTCTGGGCACAGGATGCTCGGAGGGGATCCCACAGATTTGGGGCTTATCTGCAGAGCAATCTGATGCCAGGGCCCCGGAGGAGCAGGGGGAGGAAACCTGAGAACGGGGCTTTACTCCAACTTCATAGCGACATGAAAGACCTGGGCTTCTCTTTTAAGGTCTGAGATGTATTTCTGATGAAAATGTGGTGTCGTGTTGCCCTAATGCACTAAAGGATTGTGCAAGCAAAGCCCTCACTAAAGTTTCACAGCTCCTGTATCCCACACGGGATCCTTGAGAAGGGCCAAAATCACACACTTAAAGTTAAACCAGGAAGACAATTTGGATACTGATAATGTCCCTGGCAATGCCACTTGGCCCAAGGCTGGGCACCCCCAGCCATGTGACACTGCTGTGCTCACTGTGGGGATGAGGCTCTGAAAGAAGGATCCTTGTTTTGCCTTTGCTTTGTCTGTTGGTGTAACTGAAAATTGGTTTCTTCCAGCAGGAATTGCTATTTGCCAACGGGACACACTCCCACTGTTGTTGTTGCTTTGTTCGTGGCAGAGCTGAGGAAAGTTGGGTGCCTTTCCTAATTCCTGCTTTCTTTCAAGTGAACTGATATGAAAACTTTCTGTTGGGTCTCCTGAGGGAATTAAGTGATGCTTGGGCAGGTGAGTTCCACCCAGATCTCAGGACTCCACAGACAAACAACACAACAAATTGACACAAATCTCTCCTGCCTGTACTCTTGGGAGAAGAACGTACCCAGACCCACTCCTCTTTAGCCTCGAGATTTCTGCACTGTCAGGCTTCCACGGGGCCTGAGGAACTTACAATCCATGGGGGAAGCTGAGCAGAACAAACCCCACATTCTGCTCAGACGGTTTTTTTGCAAACCAAATGTGATGCTCTGGTGTGGCACAGCAATGTTGCCAAAACTACTTCACATCAAAATGTTTCAGAGAGCTAAGTCAAAGTTTCCTGAGTTTTTGTTTCAGAAGGAAAATGTCAGCAAAAAGCTGTAACAGAATAAGGTAAATCCTGGCCATACAGTTATCAAGTGTCAATATGGATTTTCAGGGATTTCTTCTAAAATTTTTCAGTAGAACGAAATGTTCTGTTGGAAATTTGAAACTGGAGGAATGTTTTGATTTAATAAAATATTTCCATCAATCCAAGCTTTAAATTATTTAATTGATTTTTGGAATTTTGAAATTTGGTAGGGTCCCAGGGACATCTCTGCAAAGGAAGGAATGGTCCTGGATCTCCCAAATCCTAATGATGCACCTCACTCATACCACTATTACTCCTTTATTATTTCTTTGGGTAATTTTGTTATATTTGGAAGCTCTATTTTTTTTTAATATGTGGGTTTGGACAAAACATAAACTGCTTGAACAGACCAGCAGCAGTTGAACTTGTGTTTGGTACAACTGAGGACAATATTTTATGACTTATGAAGCCTTCAGAGGTGATTTCAACCTCTCCAGCTTTAAACAGAAAGTCACCTGCAGCTGGAACAGTGCATTTGACAGCAGGTTAACCCTAAAACTGCTGCAACTGCAGGTTTCCCAGTAGATGTGACCAATAAAATGCACCCTATAACACACAGAAACAGGTTGGGTGGTTAATGGTGAGACTCTCACATGCTTTGAACAGGAGTACTTGATTTCAGAGCAGTGTAAGCTCCCTGTGTGATAATAAATGGTCAGAATTGGGGTCAATGTTTGCAAATTCTCTGCAGTATCTGGGCTCCTGAGCCAAGACAAGAGTAATTTTGCAGCCTACAGATCCACAGCAGGGTAGGATTGATGGGTGTAAGAGGTGCACCCACCACAGGTTGTTAACTTAGGTGCTGTTCTGCTGCCAATTATTCATTTAGGGTAGATGTTGAGGGAGAGAGCAGTGGGGAAAACACATTGCAGAACAACGGGGAGAAAAGCTTCATCCCACTGAAGTGGGGAGTGTAATCCCTTTGGGAAAGGGGACTTTGCACAAGTGTCTCTGCCCAAAGAGAGGAGCCAGGAGAGGCTGGTGGGCCCAGCCTGGCTGGAACATCTCCTCAGTGCTCTGGCTTTAATTGAGTTCTTTCACTGCTTATCCAGTTTTAATAACGTTTGGAGACGGGGCAGTGAAGGCAGTGGCTTCTGTTTCTGATAGATTCCTTTGCACTGAGATTTAATGGATTAGCCAAAATGATGTGAAAAAATGGATCTCTGATTTATGACCTGCAATTTTTCGCTTACTGCAGCATTTTTTTCCCCTCAATCAGTGTTTTCCACCCTGTTAAAGCCTTGTGTGAATAAGTGCTGTGTTGTGTTTCTGGGTTTGCCCGGAGGGCTCATCAGACGACCCTTTGCCTACAGTCCCCACCAGGCCATTTAAACAGGAAGTTTAATTTTATAGTATTAAAAAAGAGAAAACGGTACTTAATTATCTGGCTGTGAAACAGCAGTACTCTTTCTTAATTTTAGTAGCTAATAAAATGCTGTTCCTGCAGTTAACTACTTCTGGTCCAAACGCACTACAATTTTGGCTATTTGAATAGAATATTTTATGAACTGTTATATATTGCACTACAGTTTTTAAACTCTGCTATGACATATTTCTCTCAAGATTTATTAGCATTTTTTATTTAAAACAATATATTAAAGAGAGGAGAAAGAGTAATCTTAGCTAAAATTCAAATATTAGAAAAACATAACATAGACCAAATCTTTTCATTTAACATCCCCCCCCCCTCCCCTTCTCCTCTCCCACTGTTGCTATAAAAAAGTTTTTTGGAACAACAACCCACACCTGCATCATTAATTCAATATGTCTTCCAACATGACTCAAATCATAGTATCAGTTTCAGGGGCCATTTGCTACTTAAATGACTTTATGAAAACAGAACAATGAGCTGCCCCTATGCAGTCCTGACTGACTCTGGCTAAAATAAACCTCGAGATCTTTTATATCCCCGTGCATTGACTCCTTTCCTAACAGTTGCCTTTCTGCTGCTCTCCCCCTGAGCAACAGGCTCATTAAGTGTGATGTCTGTTGTGTGCAACTGTCTCTCCAAACTCGTTAATTCCTCTGTGGCTGTGCCCAGGCACGGTCCCATCTGGAGGTTTGTTAAATTGGGAATTATTTGGGGTAAAGGCTGTTTGTCACAGCCCAGGCTCTGAGGGAAGAGACTCCCTGCTCATCTCAGTAAGGCTGGGATTCCCTTTTCCCACTTTAAGGTGCTGATGAAGGAGTGATGCTAATGAGAGGAGGGTTCATTAGCTGTGTTGGTTCCACCGCTGCCACGGGCCGAGGGTGAGCACTGGAAAGGTTCTTGCTCTTAGGACTTGGGTGAGGGAGATGCTCAGGATATTGTAGGTGCTCCAAAAATGTGTGGATGTGGCACTTGAGGATGTGGTTTAGTGGTGAACATGGTGGTGGTGCTGGGTTGACACTTGGACTCGATCACCTGGGAGGTCTTTTCCAACCTTAAGGATTCTGTGATCTCCAACAACAAACTGCTCCTTCTCTGCTGCTCTACTACGGGGTGGATCCCAGTTGTAGCAGCTGATTCCTCTCATCTCATGGGGGCATGTTTTCCAGGCAGGGTACTGTGTCACCTGGAGCTGTACAGAGGCAAATGAGAGTCCCTGGGTGTGGTGGGGAAGAAACTTGGGGTTGGTGGCCCAGCCCACACAATTCCTTATGAGTCAGGCGGCTTAGGAAGGAAATGATCATTTGTTTGTAGAAGGGCTAAAACCTCAGTGAGCATCTGCTTAATCTTAGCTGTCACTTGGTGATGGAGGCCACAATTCCTGCTGCTTCCCACTTCAGGGAGCAGCAACCAGTTAAAAAGGAAGCTCTTGCCATCAGTGGCAGAGTCAGTGCTTTGGAGGAAGCACCTTCGCAGCCGGGTTTCTGTGATTTAGCTGTGTGTAGTCAGCTGATCTGCAGGCTTTAAGAGACTCAGACAACTATCAATATTAGCCTTGCAAGCACCTTGTATGCCAGCAAAAATAAATGAGGTTGTCGTTAACATACAGTGGAGTCTCTTAGAAAGCTGCACTGATCTGACCTCACACGTGATCTTTCCAGGGTAGCCAGCGAGGAAATGCATCCAACAGTCTCCAGCACTGCAGAAGTCTTTATTTTTGTCAGTGCTGCAGCTTCCACGCTGCTCATCACATCCCAAATCCAGCTATGAATTGCTTGAAGGGGAAAAGGATCCGCCCATTCACTTGCAAGAAGCTGCTGCTTATTATATCCATTCTGGTTTAGTCACCCCTATTACAGACATAGCTAAAAACCTTCCCTCATCTATTTCCAGGACTGTCTGAACACAAATATTTTGTCGTTGACAAAAAGTGGCTTGTTGGTATATTTTAGAGTCTTCAAGGGCTAAATTGGGATTGGATGGGATCCAGGTTTCTGAAGAGCAAAGGCATTGGGGAAGACAGTTTGAACTGTCAGTAACAGGGAGGGCAACAAGGAAATCTGTCAGGTTAAAATAAAAAAAAACACAAAAAAATCCCAAACCAAAAACAAAACAAAAAGATTCTGGTGGAAGCCAGGGAAATGCTGCTGAAGCTGGTAAAGGAATTGAAATCAGAGTCTTCTCCCTGCAAGCCCACAGCAAACCCGGACAAAAAGTTGTACAGCCACCATTAGGCATCCTTTGGATCCAGCCTGGGATGGCAAGGGGATTCAGTTGTGCTGAGATAACCTGAGGCCCGTGGTGAGCCCCTGGTCCCCAAAACAAGGTTGCACCAGTGTGGCTGCGAGGCTGAGACTTGTGCTTGGGGGGATCCAGAGGGAATGATGTGAGCAGGAAGCAGGAGAGGTTGGGATGTGCATTTGGTGTAATATGAAGACTGAAAGAACTGCAATTTTATATCTGTGCCCGTATGAGGAAGAGGACTCAACTCCAGGTCCCCTCTGTCCCACTGAGAGCAGCTCATGTTTGGGAGCCAGAGGCCTCTGTGGAAGGCAGAGCTTAACTCCAGTGACTCCTTTGGGTTCTACTCCTTGTCATTTCTGGATTAAGCTAATGCCCCATTATTCCTGCACTGGCTGATTGCTTGCTGTTCTTTCAGACATCCCCCAGTGCTAAGCAGCCTCCAGTATTTACCCACCTGAACCTTATCACTGCCTGCACTTGGTAACCCGGAATCATTTGCTATTATGGAGATTTCTTTTCTTTTTTAGTTGACACACTCATTCTCTAAAGACAACAGCCCAAATGAGCCTATTAGTGCTGTGAGCTGCTGGGCCAGCCCTGCTGAGCAGGCTGAGATCAGAGTGTTTGCACTTCGAATTTGCTCAATTGGTCCTTTGCCATTATTCAAGCTGGATGGCTCCTGCTCCCCGCCCTTGTTCTCTGCATTAACTGTCTATTACCTTGTTTACCGTGCCCGTGTTAAACACAAGCTTATGAATGTCAATTTGTTCTCCAATTAGCCATGCCTTATTGACTGCCCTCAGACTTCCCAGCTAAGCTTTCTGAAGTGCCTGTCGCTATAAAACTGATTTGTTTAATTTTTTAAAGGGATATAACTTTAATGTGTCCCTTTATTTTGCTGTTATCTTGGTTGCCCATATCTAAAGTCTGTGTATGGAGTGGGGGTTGTTCTAATAGCTTCATATCTGTGTTAATATTTTGTGACAGTTTATGTACTTAACTAGTGCAGGGGAGACATTAATTCTCCTCTCCAGAGTGTGAGGGACTGGCAGGAACCTGTTAAAGAAACACGGGTTTCCCAGAGGTCTGAAAGGTAAATGTGCAGATGTTTTGTGGAAGGAAAATAAGTGCATTGGCTTGAGCATCTCTCATATTCCATCTACCGTGTGCAGGAGATACTTTCTTCTGCAGGACTCAGTTTTCCCAGGCAGCTGGTTCCTGACCCTTCTCCAAACACTCTTTGGAGAAGCTTTGCCCTTCCCTGGGAATTATCTCTGTGCTGACTGTACCTGGAATGCTTGGTCTGGACTTGCTGTTTGAGTGTTCAGTGGGAATTATCTGTCCTGAGGCAGACACAATGACACCCTGGCACAAATGGTTTCTCTTTCTCTCTCCCTCTGAACATCAAACATCCTTAACACCCTTTCCTGCCTTAGATCTCCTACTTCCAACCAGGGAAGGTTCCCTTTGATTTACAGAGTAACTCCAGGGGAGATGACACTGCTAACGTTTTACACTGAGCCCTCCTGGCTGCTCAGATGGTTTCATTGTCAGTTTTGGAGTCTGTTGACTGGGATTCAGGAGCATTTAAAAGGAAATTTTTATTCACAGCTCTTGGGAGAGGGAGGAAATCCAGTTTTTCTCTCTCTTTTAGGCTTAATTCATGACATCCTAAAGGAACTGCACCCTAGTTCTTGTAGGGACCCACCTCTGTGCTGGTGACACTGCACAAGTCCAAGGTGTTGGAGTGACTCCCTGACGTCCTCCCTGCCCTCAGCAGTGTTGAGTGGTGCTGGGGGAAGCTCAGAGTTCAGGGCATTCATAACTCTGAGGCTGCTTCTCCCAACATTCAGGCTGCTAGCTGTGCCCCCCACACCGTTCAAGGCACTGGTGGCATTTACCCATCAGATTTTAATCGCCATCAGCCGCTGGGAATCCAGCCTGGTGAAATAAAGAAGTTGAATTAGACTTTAGATTTTTCTAGTCTTTCATTTCCTCCTTTCTGCAGCAGCTTCTCTTGCTATTTTAACGACTTCTATTTTTTTTTTTATTTTAATGCTACATCTCTCCCAAAAACCCTGTACAGCAAATATTTTACCCAAAGTATTGCTTTCACTTCTTGGTCTGAGTATTCCAGGTCTGCTCTGATTGATTCTATCAGTGCTACTGCTGAGAAAAGAAGCACAAATCCAGGTACAATCTGAGCCAGTTCAAACTTTTCCCTATTATGGGAATTGAACCATTATCTGAAAATACCATGTTTCTCGATCATCCTTAGAGCTCTTCTTTTCTTCCTTAAGCAAATCACCCCCAAAAAGTTACTTAGACTCACTGAAAAAATATCAATGGGCAAAACCCACAGAGAACTCTCAGGTAGGGAGAAAAGCAATGGCTGTGAGGGGGTTTTGCTGCTTTTTTATGAGTAGAACTGTATGAGACAGGTGTTTTTTGGCATCAGAACAGTGTCAATAAATGGCTTTTGCAGTTATCTAAATGCTTTGGCTGTGCTTGGGCGTTTAATCTCTTGTAAAAGCTGTTTATTGCCTTCTGTACTGCTCTGCAAGGCACCTTATCCCTTAAGTATATGAATGACACAATTAGTCCTCTTAGAGATTTCCCAAAATGCTGCTGATCAAAGGTCAAGCATAAAAATTCAGATGCTACTCTCCTTAATTAAAGAGAACCAGCCCTCCTGCATAAAGATCAGTATCAGTCCCGAAGGGAAGCTGGTGATGGGGAGGGTGGAGGGGATGTGGGTCTGTGGGGAGGGTAAAGGATTCGGGGGCCCTGTTTGGTTTCCAGGTAACAAATTGCCATCACCAAAGGTGTTCATAAAAGTCCATTTGACTACTAGTGATCTTCTCAAAGCAGGTTGTTACCTTCAATATGCTGTAAAATGTAAGTGGCGTTTATAGGCGGCATCGCAAATAACGGGCAATCAGAGCTCATTAACACTGTAGTTTATAATTGCAGATTGCTGTAATTTGGGAGATATTCAGGGTTTAGCAAGGGTGTTATTTCTACCATTGGGGGCTAATGAACAGTGGGAGAAATTTACTGTAAGTTTAGTCTTGTATTCTTCTTTACCAAATGATGGATACTAAATAAAGGCTCCAGCCTTTGGTTTGTAATCAGGAAAAACACCCCAACAAGGGTTACACTGAATTTTGTCTGGGACAACCCAGACCTTCCAAGTAAATGGATGCTCATCCATGTTCACCTGCTTTTAGTCCCTCCTTTGGCAAGGGCAGAAGTCACAGAATCATTGAGTTTGGACAAGACCTTTAAGATCATCAAATCCAAACATGAACCCAGTGCCACCACCTTGTTCAGCACTAACCCAGGTCCTCAAGTGCCACATCCACAGGGTTTCTGAACACTTCCAGGGTGGTGACTCCACCCTGGGCAGCCTGTTCCAGCGTTTTACAATTCCTTCAATGAAAAAAATCCTTCCTAATATCCAATCTAAACCTCCCCTGAGGCAACCTGGGGCACACACCAACTATTTGAAACATGGAGACGCGTTTCAGGCTTGGAGCAGAGGGATGCACTGGGACTACCTGAGCACCCTGCCTGGCTTCCAGAGCATCAGGGATCCAGCCTTCAGTGCCTGCACCAGTGTTTGCTGCAGCAAAAGTGAGCAGTCCTGCTCCAACCCCAGCCCAGCAGCTGTGCACTCCCAGCCAACTCGCCTGAGGAAAGCCTGCAATTGCTTGAGATTTTTTTTCTGTATGGCAATGACATTAAAAGATGCACGAGTTTTATTTTCTGACTGCATCCATGGTTCACAAGCAGAAATAAAAATGCAAACCCTCTAATTTAAGTCCTTCAGCCAAAAACGTGTCAATTTGCAAAGGGAAAAAAAAATAGCAGCCATTGCTATCCTTGACAGATGTAGTTTGGCTGATTTTAGGGGACAGCCCAAAAGGTGAGCTTGGAAGGATGTCATATCTGACTCTTATCTTTGAATCCCATATACTTATGTTTATTAAAATCAATATAATCCATTAGCCTACATTGTTTCCATTTTTAATAATCTATTGATATATTGCCTGGGCTTTTATGGGACTAAACAAATTTCCTCTTTATGTGCCCTGTAATAGCCGGAGGTCAGGCTGGTTGAGAGCAGTTGCTGTATATAAATGTTTATTTACTGCCTGACTACTGATTGAGAACATATCTGGTCCACAGGCTTCAGATGGCTTTTAAACTAGAGATTTATGGCTTACTTCCTGTTTTCCAGACACAGTACACCATTTTTAAATAAAGTAATGAATGCAAGGTATTGTGAAAATAACAGCCAGGGATGGCCCCAGCTCCACGTTTGGGAGCACGGGCTGTTGGGCCCTCCATGATTTCATCATTCATTTGTTTTCTGTTGGGGTGGGTTTAGGGACACGAAACACTCCTTGTTTCAGTTTCCTTTGTGCCAATATGTCTTGTAGTCTGGAAGTGTCTTCCTGGAGCATCCAGTGCCCCCCCCTCAGCCAAGCTGGGAATCTGGAGGGAAGAACCTCATCAGCTTGTGCCTTTTTGTCATTTTCTGGCAGCTCCTCTTCTGTGAACCCCCAGCTCAGCAAGGCATTTACATTTAGGCTGGGCTTTACACACAAGCCCAGGGCCCTCCCTGGTGTGGTTTCTTGCCTTTTTGCTTTTAGCTGACAGCATCTTGTGGAACGTGCTTGTTTTTAAGCCCCCTACAAGTAACTTGTTTGTCTTGGAGCTCTGGTTCTGTGGTTTTTGGACACCACATGACATGACACAACAATTAACCAGGCATATCCCAGTCCTGTGTCCCACGTGGGATATGCATCCACTTCATCTGGTAAACGTTAAATATGCTCTAGTCCTTCCTTACTGCTGCCACTTCCAGCTGGACCTCAAGTAATGAGCACCAAGTTCCTTTTGTTCTCCAAAAATGTGATCATTTATGTACCCAGCAAAACAGGAACCCTTTGTTCCTGCTGTGACAAGACAAGCAAACAACATTTTTTCATTGCATTATTGTGATAAAAGCACTTATTAATAAAATATCTTAAATCCGTGATGCAAGCAAAAAACTAATTTCATAGTTGTGAAAATGGGAGTTTGCACAAGTTCTTGGTCTCAGGATGAGAATTTCAGTTTCAAACCATGTCATCATTTAGGACATTCCTGCCTCACAGGGGTTCTTCCATGTGTAATCCCCAATAACCTAAATTTCTTGGCAGCAAATCAGCTGCAAGAACAAGAGCACTGGACTGTAATTGTCCCCTGGGGATGGAATCATTCATTTATTTGTTTTTACAGTTTTCATTCACCCAGTGAATATCACTTCCCTCTGGACACAATGTGGTTTAGAATCATCGTTGTTCTAAGGATGTTTTGCATCCTTGTGGGAATCTGTTAACTTGAGAGTCCAGCTCCAGCCTGCAGGAGACAATGATTTAAACAGACCAACAAGGAGTAGCTCTGCCACTGTGGGCTGGTGGCCATAAAAAGCTTTGCCTCATGTGCTGACCCAGGCTGGGCACTGCTGCCATCACTGGGGGGATTTTTTTTACTGATTGTGAGTAAAAAAAAAATAATGTTTCAGGGATTCCACTGTGTGTGTGTGCATTTGGAGGAGGGGGTTATGTGTGTTACTGTGGATGCCTTTTCTCCCAGACTGTGCCTTGCCTGTGATTCAGGTGTCCCCTGAGGGACAAGGGTTGGTGACACAGGGACTGAGCAGGCACAGGGGGAGTCAGTATTTGGGTGTCTTGCACTCACCCTGGCCAGATCTCTCGAGGCTTTTTAAGCAAGTTCTGTTGTGGTGTTCTTGTGGTTGTGGGACCCATGCTCAAGGTGTTGTCCCTCCATCTCACAGGGCAAAGGCTCTGGGTTGCTCTCTTTAGTCTGAGGTAATGGCACCCAGCTGGAAAAGCACCAAGGCAAAGATGACTTGTAGTACTAAAGCAGCTCGCTTGCATTCTGTTGGTGTGATATCAGGCTTTGCACAGTGTGGTGCTTCAGATAAGGATAAAACCTTGGGCTCCTCCAGTGGTGCCTGCCCTGCTCAGGAGCAGGAGCTCCCCAGCTCCCTGGCCCTGTGTGTGATTCCCAGTCTGATCTCTGGCCCCTAGATGATGCTGTTCATCTGTCAGGGAGTGTTCTCACACTGCGGGGATCCAAGTGTGCCTTTGACAACCACTAGAGTATTTGGAGGATGCTGCAGAGTGTCTGGATTTGGGTCAAAAATGTCAGTTACTGTTTTTCGTGCAAGGGAATGAGACTGAAGAGAGGAGGCTGGAAAAGTGTCACGTTAGAGTAGCCCTGACACACAAATATAAGCCCTTTGTGTGAGTTTTATATGTATTTTTAACATGCTTTGCCATAAAAATGAGTCCTAACGAAGGCAACACGCAGCCTGTACCTGCCTGGGGGACACAGAGCTCCTGCTCATTAAAATATGTCACAGCAGACATAATTCCCCAATGCTTTGAATGATTACATGTCTAATATCAGCATTTTCTGTAATGAAAATGTGCCATTCTTTATGGATTTATTTGGCACCACCAAAAAATCATCAGGGAGGGGCTCAGTGACTCCAGGAGCATTCCCACCATTCCCACCCTGTCTCTGCAGGGAAGCCCCACACTGTTGCACTGAGGACCTGTATTTCCCTTGGACTGGGAAGAATGGATCCTGTGTGTGTGTGTGGATGCTCACAAGATGCTTTTGGACTCACTTCTTCCACCAAGGGCTCAATTCCACCCATTAGGCTCAAGTGGAGAGTAATAGATTTTAAAGGGGACCTACAGATGCAGTAGGTACTTAACTGGGTTTTCAAAAGCACTTGGGTGTCTAATTCCCATTGATTTCACATGAGAGAATTTGCCTTCACTTGCAGGACATGATTCACAACCAGAGGCTCTTCCAGGTGTGGGTCCCCCTGATCTGTAAATTGTTTGGCAGCACCTTGGATGTGAGTATGGGCACAATGGGCTGTGATGCCCCCAAAGCACAGGATCATTTCTCTGCTTTCACAATGCCCATAACATCTGCAAACACATTTTTTTTTTGAAGGGATAATCCAAGGAGTTCCAAGGAGAGCTCAGCTCCTGCCTGCTTTGAAAAATCCTTGCATTTATTTTTAAATAGACACCCAAATTTTTGAAGCTATCTTCCCATTACCTTCTGGAGCAAGACTCTAAGGTTTGGGGCTTGCCTCAACTACTCAGCCACTAAGAGGAGCTTGGTCTGCCCATGGCCAAACTGATCTGTGGTGGAACTAAAAGAATTTTAAGGTTATTACACCCCAGGTGAACTTGGCTTGGAGGATTCCTGGCTCTTTAATCTCTCCTGTTCCATGTGCAGCAAGCTGTCAAGCTGCTATCCTCAGTTGGATGTTAATGATTTCCTTGATGACAAGATAATCCAAATTAACTCTTATTGCCCTGTAAAATCCAAGCAGGGGAGGAGTGTCCCCACGGGTTTGGGCTGTGAGAGGAGGGTTTGGTGTGTCTCTCTCTCCTCCCTCTCCTCGGTTTTAAGAAGGATCTGGGGCTGTGGGTGCTGGAATGAACACTCTCCAGCAAGTGCAATGTGTAAATTTTGAAAAAATATTAAACATGTGGTTTGTGTTTCAAAACCCGGAAAATATTATGAAAGCAATAAAATCTCCCTGCTGCAGCAGCCGGGGAGGCTCTGCCTCTGTGAGTACACACACTCAGATTTGGCCACGTGTCAGTCTCTAGCTTCATTCCAGCAGAGCCAGGCCTGGCTCTTGTGCTGCCTTGAGCCAGGAAGGTGTAGGAAACACAGGAGCAGCAGCTGCACTGTGTCCCTGTTCCACCCCAAGGGAGGGAGCAAAGAGCTGCCTCCATCCATGGGGTTAGTTCTGTGCCCCTCAAGCTGCTCCAGCAGCAGGGAGTGGTGAACAATCATTCACAGGGCACAGGTGCCTTGGCAGGTCTGTGGTGCTGGTCCTTCATAATGACCATGTGGCTCCTGTTGTTTCCTCGTGGGGATGAGATGTTTTGGCCCAAAAACAAATACACACACACAGACACTCAGGGATGGAAAGCAGCGTGGCATCATAGAATCCCAGAGTGGTTTGGGTTGAAAGACCATCTGTTCCACTCCCTGCCACGGGCAGGGACACCACACCAGGTTGCTCCAAGCCCCATCCAACCTGGCCTGGAAGAAGGCACCAGGAAGCATCATGCAAAGGCTTAGGAGGAAATAATGACCTTGTGAGGTTCCTAACAGTATTGTAACAGGGTGAGGACATTAGCAATGAGATTCCTGTGCTGGCTTCAGGTTTAATCAAAGCTCCAGTTAAACAAATCATTGTTTGGGGAGCATGGACACTTCATTTCTTTAATAGCCTGTGACCTGCAATAGAATTTAGGTTGGGTGTTAATGACCAAAGGTTTTGCAAGTAATTAAATTTGTGGAAAGTGCTATCCCAGAGAGGCTGAGAGTGTTTTTGAGAACAGGCTTGTGCCTGTGTGTTGCTGAGTCTTAAACTGCAGTAGGAGAGCTGTGAGTAACTTGGATGGGCTGATACTCATCGATCCCTCTGGAGTTACACACACGACTCTGCTTGTGTGCCATGGACTTAGTAACAAAATATTGTGGTTCTGTGAATATGACCATCTGATTCTTTCATTGGGCAAAGTCAGCTACATGGGTGTTTATGCCACGAGAAATAACTTATTTACATCCCCAAAAAAGTGTCAAGGGATTCAGGTTGGGAATCTCGGGTGTGTATTATACATTGTTAGACCTTACCAAGGGAAGCCATGGACTATGTGTGCTGTAGGGCACTCCTAAAATGTAGCTTTGCAATATGGGCCTTGTTTTAGGATTTGTGCACAAGTCAGAGTCACTCTTCTCGTTACGTTTCAACCATTCTGGTTTTTATAAAGTTATTCTTGTTTCAGTCCAAGCCTTTGTGCCACCCACCAGTGACATGATGGGTCACCCTATTTCCCTCCAATTGTTGTGCCTGCATGACCAGGGTTCAAAAGGGAGGTGTCACAGATAAAATAAGAAGTCACCTCAAGTTTTGGCAAAGATCTCAGGCCATGGCAGTGTCCTGCAGAGGATCTTCACTGGCTGAGCCCTACTGAAGTGCTGCTTTGCCTGGGAGTTACTTTTCTTAGCAGGCTTTCCTCCAGTAATGAGCACTACCCTTTTAAAAAGGGAAGTTTGCATCTGTTCTTGCCCCTGGCAGGTGGCTGTGCTGTGTCACCACTCACACTGACCAGGAGGGAGTTTGGGAGTTAGACTGGGCTGGGTGCCGTGTGCTGGGCTTGTGTCTGTGACAAGTCTCCAGCAAGAACAGAGACATTAAGACTGCAAAGTAAGAGGAAAATATTTTCTTTTCCTTTTTTTTTTTCTTTCCTTTTTCTTTTTTTTTCAGCAAGAAAAAAGGACGGGGAAAGGTTGTAAACACACAAACTCACTGAATTTACAACGCTTTGTGCTCCAGTTTGCATGTGAGGTTACCTACTGTGCACTGTGTCTTTAAAATACTAATGGGCCCACTGAAAAAAAAACCAAACCAACAAAAAACTCACCAAAAAAAAACCCCCAAACCCATGACAGTCCACCAGCAACTAGCACACTAACAGGTTCTCATCTGACACCAGTAGGGAACCGAAGATATTTTATTATTTGGAAACTCCATATAGGGAAAGCCAGCCTTGAATCTGTCATTACTCCAAGAACCACACCTCCCCTGGGAGTTAATTATTTTCTTAAAATGCAACTTGTACTGTTAGTTTAAAACATTCCAACTGTGTTCGCACTCTTTAAATCTTCTGTAAACCTTAGAGTTTAAATCACTTGCAGATAAGAGTAATTCTATTAGAAAAAAAAGGTTTGGTGGAAGGGGAAAGAGAGGGAAATAAAAGGGCATTGATAGAAGCGTCCTTTGGGTGCCCATTGCCCTGTCACCTTTAGAACTTGGCAGGAGCTGCAGCCCACAGTAACTTTATAGGTCCTGGCACAGAATGAAACAAAATAGGTACATGCCACATTTTCCTTCCAAAAAAACTCCAGGCAGAGACTTACCTCCTTTGTAAGGGGCTGAGGATCTGAGAGGGATGTTAAAGTTAAAAAAAAAAGAAAAAGGTTAGTGGGGCTGACAGGTCAGAGCCTTTCCTGGGCTTCTATTTTGAAAGAAGGTATTGGGCAAAGGGCTGCCTCTGCCTGGGATCACATTTGGGGACTGAAGGGCTGGGAGAGGGTTTAAACCCAGGGCGCTACTGCGATGTGTGACCACCTCAGCTCCTCTCGCCTTGGCTCCTCACTCTGCTTTCATGGGAATTCTGGGGCATTACAAGGAAAAAAAAAAAAGAGCTCGTTGCTGTGGGTTTGCCACGAGTGAGCCAGAGGGTGGTGTGTCATTTTTGGAACTGTCTGGGCAATCATTTGTATGCTGCATTGGCCAGGCTCCTGGAATTCAGGGTAATTCAGTGGTTCCAGAATTTGGCTTATTTTGATCCCTCTTGCCCTCCCCAGCCCCTCTTTCTCTCTGTAATTTGTTTGGGCTGAAAGTCAGCTTCCCAAATTCTTTGAGGACTGTTTTCTTTTTTTTTAAACAGTTTTCTTTTGCAAGAGTGTCTTGGCTGAGCTGCTCCTTTACTGGGAGCCCGTTCCAAGCACCCCACACCTGTGGGAGCTGTTTGGGAAAGGAGAGAGATGGGTGAGAGCAAAGAGCTCCTCCCTTGTGATGCTGTGGGACACTGCCTGGCACTGTGGTGTAGTAAAAGAGGTGCCTCCAGTTTGTGATGGTCTGCAGAGACCCCCTGGGCTCTGTTGGATTTTGCCTGCTCAGGGACAGACAGGTGGTGGCAAATCTGTTCTCTGTGAATCAGCACTGAGAGTGTCTGAGTGTTGCTATTGCCATTTAAATAATAGAATTATTATTTTGTGAAGCAAATTTCAGCTTTGCTTCTAAAACCCACTGGATTTGGTGGGGCTGTTAAACTGGGACATACCCTGGAACTGGAACTAACCCCCAGCCTTTCACTGGGTCCAAGAGAAGGAGCCCCAATTCCCCTTAAATAGTGATCTCTGCATGTGAGACACAGAGTCCTTCACATTTCACATCCCCTCATCTGAGTTCTTCTCTTCTGTAGAAATAACACTGGTAATATAAGCAATGAAAGAATTTTTTCCTCCTCAAACTAGTCTTAAATGGAATTCTTGCACAAAGGTTCAATCAGAACACATCAAAAATATCTCCTGAAGTTATTTGTGACCTTCCCTGGTTCCCTTCAAGTGAGTAAAGCATTTCCTACAAAAGGATTCTAACATAAAGCACAGAATAGTCTTTATAGTGATGATATAGAGTAGGAAACACTTATGATTATATTTTTAGTCAGAATAAACCTGTATAAAGGACAAATTTCCTCTTAAAGTTGAGCTGTTTGTAATGAGACACAGGAGCCCACTGAAAATAATGAGCTGTTAAAGAAATAAACAGTTAAAATAATAACAAAAGCCTAAACAGCTTTGGAGAGACACAAAAAAAAGGCCCAATGTGATATAAAGACACAGTTCCTTGCTTACAGGGGGGAAGGTGATCTGCTTGAAGTGCACAAACATGAGAAGCCCTGGGTAATATTGCTGCTGCTTGCACAGTTTACCCAGACAGGCTAAAAGATCCTGTTAATAATAATAATTTACATTCAGAGCTTGGAAGAACTTTGCAAACTCCAAATATCTCCTTCCAATCTCTCTGGGCATGAAAGTGATTCCCTCTGGCAGTGCTGGGGCTGATGCACAGACCTGCCTGTGCTCCCAAAGAAGGTACCAGTAGGACAAGGGGGAACAAGGGGCCTCCAGTTGTGCCAGGGAAGGCTCAGGTTGGATATTAGGAAAGATTCCTTCACTCTAAGAGTGGTTAAGCACTGGAACAGGCTCCCCAGGGAAGTCACCATCCCTGCAAGTGTTCAAAGAACTGGAAAGGGCTCATGACTGGATGCTGCCTGCTTCTTTCTCCTCACATAGTAAAATTTGCCCAGTGGCATTAATTCCCACCCCAGCTTAAAGGGAATTTCTCATCCTACTGGAGCATAAAACAAGGAGTAATTAGTTTTAATGTATCTACAGCCTCTTCAACAGAAAAGAAAAATCTCCTACCCTTGGCTCTCCTTGGTGGGACTAAGCCTCATTAAGGTTCTTAAAGTTAAAATAATAATAAAAAAAGCAGACAAAAAGAAATGTGCTTTGTTTGAGAGGGAGAATTCCTCTTTTACTTCACTTTTACTTGTTTTCTCTTTTGGGGGCATGTTGGTCCCTCTGGGTGTTGTCCCTTCAGGACATGGGTGGTACAGAGCAAAGCTGGGTGTGCTTGACAGAGCAGATGCATCCCAACAGCAGAGAAGGGTCAGGGAATCCTCCTGGGAGGTGCTGAAAAGGTTTGTGGAGCTGGGGGGAGAGATGGCAAAAGGTTTGTGGAGGAGACCTTCACCTGGGCAGTGGGGCCTGAACCAGGTTTTTATCATGGAAGTGTCTTACTCTTAAGTCACCTTCAAGATGTTTCAGATAAGTTGGCTAAAAAAAGCTGGAGAGTTTCTTAGGAAAAGACCAGAAAAAAACTTTCTTTTGATCTGCCTAGAGGCTCTTTGATTACTCTTTTCATCAGCTTTTTTTTTTTTTACATTTTTTTAATGTAAAATAAGGCACTTAATGTAAAATACTTTACACTTTAATGTAAAATAAGGCTTGTTGGGCATTTGAGTGAAGAGGCAATGGAGTTGGCAGAGGGTGGGTTTAGGGTTTGAGGATGGGTTTAGGGGTTGGCAGAGGGTGGGTTTAGGGTTTGAGGATGGGTTTAGGGGTTGGCAGAGGGTGGGTTTAGGGCTTGGCCAGTCTTCCCAGAGCCAGCACAGTGTCTTACAGAAGAGGTGAGGCATCCAGGGAAGTCCATCCCTGTGCCAGCTTTTCTTGGCCATGTCTGCAGGACTGTTTTGTGCTATTTTTCATGTTGCATTTGCTTGTTTTTGTTTCTTTTCCCCTCCTGGTTCCCTTCCAGGACTGTTGAGTGTACGAGGATGCAAGTAAAGGAGCATTCTCTGTTGGAAAGCTTTAAAAGTTAATATTTACATGAAATGATCTACAATTCATCTTGCTTGATGCCTGCTTTTTTAACATATTGAGGTGATGGCTGTATTTATTTTTCTAAACTATTTGCACATTAAGGTACTTCAATTTTAACAAGCCCCATCTTTCTCTAAGCCCTTATCAGAGTTGTTAAAGATTTTTTCATTACTTCTATAATTACACCTTTTAAAAACATGTATAGGTATTTCTCACTTCAGGACAAGAAGAGGCATTTTAACATAAGAGTTCTTTAGACTGAGTAGAAAATCAAACTTTTTGCTGGATTTTGAATGTTCTAATGGGTTTCAGGGTAAAACACATTTTAGCTGGTCCTCCCACAGACCAGTTCTTGAGCCTGTAGAGATCACTGCAGCAGCAGGGGCTTGTGCCAAGTGCACAGCCTGACCCAGGTGTGTTCTCTGCAGGATTGCTCAGCTCCTGGGGAGCTCTGCAGGACTGCAGTTGGCTCCTCTGTCAGGGAGGTGAGAGGTTTCCAGCATTGGCTGAGAAGGAAGAGCAGCACTGCATGAAATAACATTCTAATCAGAATTCCCTCCTCACTTAAACTCAGTTTAGACAGACAGTTAATTTATCTCTGTTTAACTGCAGAATCAATCCATCCATCAAAGCCACCAGAGCTAATTAGCTGCAGTCAGAGCAGCCGGGCTGGGACACAGGGCTGGGGAGGTAATGCCTTGCAAACTGGAACGTTTCCCTGCATGTCCTGAAGCTGCCCATGAGGCTCAGGCAGCCAGTCCCTGCTGCCTCTGCAAGGCTGGCTTTGCTGGCCTGACTCACAGCATCACTGAGGGATGGGAGCCCAGGGGGAATCCAGGCCCCTCTGGCACAGCTGGAGCACTGGGGAGAACTCATGGTGGATGAGCATTTTGTGCAAGGAGAGGTACTTTGTGGGAGTGGAGACTGAGCCCCAACTGTTGAAGGCACCACCCTGGCTTTGGGCCACAGCCTTGGCTCCCTACCTGCAGGTTAATAAGGAACAGCACTGGGGCAATGGGGTTTGGGGTGGTGTTGGATTCATTTCTGGGGATTGAGGCTCCTTTGTGCCAAGCCTTTGGTGTGATCTCTGCCCTTGGTGCTGGGGTATTTCCCAGTGCTGCCCTTGCAGGACCCCCCTGTAGCAGGCTGGAGATGATGCCATCCCTGGGCACTGTTTCACACCCAGTCCCTCCAATCACTGAATTCAGTGTCCATTAAATCCAGCAGCAAATGGCCTGATGCTCTGTTTGCCATGCTCCAGGGCAGCCTGCAGGCTGGGTTTTCCCAACACATGTTCCACGTTAGCTGTTTTCATTGACTATGAATCCATAAAAATCCATGTGGAACAGAGGGTACCCAGTACAGCCATGTCTGCCTGACTCCTTCCCATTCTAATTGGGGAGCAAAGCTGTTTAATAGAGTCTGTGGAGTCTGTTTAACTACATTCTCCCAGAACAATGCTCTATTCATGTTTTCAACAGAACACTAGTGATTGGACTAATATCTTTAAACTAGAAAACAAGTCTTAATTGGAACAGATGCTGCAAATACCAATGCAAATGGGCAGCTCTGGTGTGATCAAAACCAGGTCCAGCCCATTGATTTGTTTTTAATAGCAGCTTTCATTTTTTATTAGTGTACACAAACCTCACTAACACTATACAAAAAGTCAGTAACAATATTCTGAAAAATCATCTTGTTTAAAGCAGACTCAGCCCTGCATTGTTTCTGGCAAGGTGCTATTAAAGAGTTTCCGTCCTGTTTTGGCAGATCATGTTACTGAAACACTCTTCTCCACTTTCTTCTCTTCTGGAGTCTGAATAATTCCAGTGATTTTCATAAAAAGCTATTGCTGTTACATTTAATAATCTGTTTAGATATTCACTTCCATTACAAACAGACATTCAAGTTAGATTAGACTGAATAAATCCCCAATCCTGGTAAATATGTGTGTGTTACATGGGGATTTGCCTGCCTTTGGTACCTGCTGTGGCAGAACTCAACCATTCCCAGTCATGAACCTTTTGTCATGTCAGTGCTTGGCCTGGGCAAGCTCTGAGATATTAAGAATACAACACTTTTTATGTTAAGAATAAAAATATTCTGGGATTTTTCTGGAGCAAATTGGTTTTGTCTTAAGGATGTGTGAGCTATTTGATAGCAGCAAGAATATCAAAACCACTAAGAGCAGAGAGAAATTTATTACTGTACACCTGGCACTCAGGAGAAGTTTGCTGGTCTGTGTGGGCAAATATTACCTCAGTAGCTGCTACCTAGAATTGGAAAATATTTATGTGCATATATATGTGTGTGTATACACAGAGATGTTTGACTGCGAGGATAAGATGCTGTTTCAGTCAAAATGAAAAGAGACATTGCAAACAAGAAGAGAGCAGGAGATGGCCCTGGTCCCTTTTTTCCAATGGTCCCTATTTTCAAATGGTCCCTGTTTTCAAATCTGTGTTCTTGTATTGGTTTTCATTTTGAGATCTTGGTCTCCTTTAGCTTTGCAAGTGAATGAAGGAGCTTTTTAGACATAGATGTGCATTCTCTGGTGCTGTGCTGAGCTGTGGCTTGAGGTGTCCCTGCCCCTGGGCTCCCAGCAGAGCCACCTGAGCACCCAGCAGAGCCAGAGCCAAGGGCAGCTTTGCCCTGCCAGGCGTGTCGAAAAGATGTGACATTTGAGGAGGGCTGGGGGTTGATGTGATGAAAAAACAAAGGCTTCTCCCTCTCCCCACCTACCACAGCACGGGTGGGTTGGGTGTGGGGCTGGGGAGATGAGCCCTGGATGGGTTCCAGGAGGGACATCCCAAAAAAGGGACCTGCACTGAATTTGGTCTCCCTGGGAAAAGGAGGGCTTGTCAGTCATCCCCAGCTTTGTTAGGAAATGAGAGCAATTGTGTGTTTATCTGAAGAAAAATCAGCTTCATGGCTCGATGTACCAAAAAAGAATCTCCTCTAAAAGGATGGGCACAAAAACATGAGTGGCAGCAAATAGTCAAAGGAGGTGTTTGAAAGTCAGTCTTCTTCTTGATACACTTCTGGATAAAAAGCAATAAATTTCTCCTTTTAGTCTGAAGAGTGTGGGAAAAGTTGTGGGCTTATAGACAAAGAACTGGCTTGGATTTAAGTAACCAGCTTGGAAAATTAGTGTATGAATATATGAGTTGATGAAGGCTACTTAAAATTATTCAGAGTCTCCAAAATAAATGATGTTTTGAATAGATTTGGAGAGCTCTGTTGCTTGTATTTAATGCTAATACTGTCGTAGGTGTGCATAGGAAAAACAAAACCTGATTGTACACAGCTTGCTGACAGTTTGCTGTCACTGCCTGAGCTTTCATTTTCCTCATTTTTATGCTGGGAAATCATACAGAAAATTAGAGTTTACCATGTTCATGTGCTCTTCATACCATGGCAAGCAACATCATTTGCTCCAAGCCCTGTCCAACCTGGCCTTGGACTCTTCCAGGGATGGAGCAGCTTCAGCCTGTGCCAGGGCCTGCCCACCCTCACAGGGAGGAATTTCTTACATATCTCTAATCCAAACCTGACCTCTCTCAGCTTACAGCCATCCTACTCCAGTTCTGAGCCATCAACCACAGAAGGGCTTTTGCAGGAGGACAGAGCAGGAGACTTTTCACCAAAGCCAAGCTGGGAACCCTGTCTGATGGTAACTTGGAAAATGGGGGGGTTTTCCTCTGAAACCACATCCCTCTTTCATAGGAACTGGGTCACCCCCAGCCAACCACGCTCAAGCAACAACCATTTTGAAATATAAGTGAAAATAAAAAGAATAAAAGTCCCTGAACCATGGGGACTGTGAGGAAGGCAGAGAGTGGGAAGTGCTGTCCCTGCTGCAGGAGTGGGACTGAGCTGTTGAATTGCTGAATTAATCAAATCCAACCAGCCAGGCTCCCCTTCTCTGGGTGCTGAAAGGAGCCCAGGTTTCTTGGGTTGTCTTAGTGGTTGCACTCTGCTCCCAGATGGGTGGATAATAATGTTAGAAATGATTTACTGCAGTACAGTCCATGTTAGGGGAGGTTTATAGAGATCAAATCACACAGTGAGCTGGAAAATCCTCCCTGTTGTTGCTGCTGGTCCCTGGCTGCTGCTGGCAGTGGGACCAGTGGTGTGTGAGGGAGTTTGCCTTGTTCAAACAGCAATGTGGGCATTACAATCTAATTACTCCCAGTATTAGGCCAGTTTTGTCAGAGAGGAAAAAACACCCACGAATAACAATCATTAAAAACACTGAGTGTTTTTCATCGTTGCATTTAATGAAGAGCTCCCAGTTCTTCTTTGCAACACTGTAAGGTGGAACTGCAGGTTTTACTTTCCACTCCTAAACCCCCAGATTTCCTCCCCAGCTCTCTTTATTCCTGAAATGAAGTGCTTTCCCAACCAGGATTTCCAGGGCCAGGTTTATTAACCTCCTATCTGCAAGCTTAGGGTGAGGGGTAAAATTCATTCTTTGGGAAGGAAAATCTCCTATCTGGGAAGAATCAACTCATATGAATTTTAAGTGTTGCAAATGCAGTATAATAATCAGGCAGGGTAAGAAGCAGGAGCAAAGTGCTGGGTGACCCATGGCCCTGGGGACAGTGACATCCCTGCTCAGGGCACAGCTCGTGCTGCAGCCCGAGCTGATGTCCTGCCCATTGCAGCACACTTTCCCTTTGATGTATTTCAAGCCTCCTTTCATTTGTTTGTTTTTGCTGTCAAATTACTTCACTTAGTCCCTTGTGCAGGACAGATACGGCAGGATAGTCTTACCCTCAGCAAACCAGGAGGTGGAACCTGACACCTGAATGACAGTGAATGAAGTTATTTGTCTGTCAGAAGGACCAGGTTACACAGGGACTGAGTTTTGGAGGCAAGTCCTGTGTGCAGCCCTTAGGGCAGGGATCTGAGCTGTGCACTGGCTGCTCTTGGCTGCAGTTCTGCTTCCTTGGAGACTCTTGGTGCTCCAGTGCCGTGGGTAGCACTGGGTTCCTCTCTGTGAAGTAACTCAGAGACTCATGGGGTGGTTCCCATAGACCTCTGATGTTTGCAGGTGTCTTGGTGTAGTCTGAAACCGAGCAGGTAACACTTCTCCTCCATCCCACACTGGATGTGGGCTGGCTGTTCTCATTCCCCATTGCACACACTGTCCTGCTTAAGTGTTTTATCCAGGGGGACACCAGTGACTTGTGCAGAGAGGGTTTATCAATGAAGTGTTTGCATAATAATTGTTTTTCCCTATAATTTAGCCACTGATTATCCTCTTGGAAAGGGACAAAGAGGAGGAGGTAGTGGTTTGGAAAGTGTTTGAGGACCTTGGTTGCAATGTGCAGTGCAAGGTCAGAGTTACCATCACTGCTTTCCACTGCTGCTGTTGTCTTTCACAACCAACTGACCTGGGTATTGAAGTCCCTGCTCCATTTGTGCTTGGAAAAAGCTCTGAGCTACTTCTAGTTGTCCAGCTAAGCAGGTGAAGTCTGATCCAAAGGCAGGGAGCAGCAGCATTTTGTGGGGATATAATTAAAACAGGAGTGTCTCACTGGAGGTAAACCTGCCACAGTTGCTTTCAGCAGTTGTTTGGTGCTTTCTCTTTAAGTGGCTCCTGAGATTTTAGTTTTGGAATTAAACTTCTTTCTCCATATGTCCCAGTCTCCAGATTTATGGGCTGATTTTGCAATCACTTTTCTGGTTTTTAATGATCTTTGTTTGGTACAAAAAGAATTTTAGTTGCTACCTAAACGACACCACCCAAGTCCAAACAGAAAAATTAAATGTGAGAGTTTGAAAATATTCAAGGGAGACCCTTCAGTTTCTATCCAGAGACAAATCTAATGAGATGAGAAGAGTTTAATTCTATCCCAGCTGAAACCAGGACATAATCTGGTACTTTTAATTGAAGGAATTTTCGGTGACTCCCACAGTCCTTCTGATTACACCATGATTTTACCTAATGAAGTTCCCAATTGCTCATGATTGTTCAGTCAGGTGCATCTGTTCCTGCACTCATCCATCTGCATTAGGTGCTTTTCCAGTTTCCATAGTAACTGAGCAATTTAACATATCTGGCCTTGCAGTATCTTACAGAGAAATACCATGTCCATTTTATAAATGTGCAGCCAGAGGTGCAGGGAACAAAGTGATTTGCCCAGGGTTACAGGGTTCACCTGCAGTGAATGGGGTAAGAACATTGCTTTTTCCAGAGCTCCAGGCTGCCTGTTCCCAGGGAGGTGTTTGCTGGATCAGATCAGCTGAAGGTTGTGTCCCAAGTGTTCTTTTTCTCAGACTTGGAAAAGAGACTTTCAGAAATGAAGAGGTTGGGGTTTGAGTGGTACAGACCAGAGTGAGTAATGAAACAAGAAATCAAAACTTGCACATAATGTATTCAGCAGGAATGCCAGCCACATTCTTTGGATAAATAACTCCCAATGAATAATTCAACCAGCGTCATCACCACGGGGCACAGGAACAGGGTTGGTTTCTAATCATTTGGCCTTTTCCTTCATGAAAAGCTCAACCCACATTCAGACCCTGACGTTTTCCAACTCAGAATCTGGGTGTTTCTTGTGGCTTGGCCAGAGATGGCCCAGGGTCAGGTTTGGACCTGTGCTGAGCACCCTCACTGCTCTTGGAAACCTAAAGAAACTCCAGGAATTTGGGCTCTCACAGGGTACAAGTCAAAGCCACCCTTCCAAAAAAAAAAAAAAGAAAAAAAAAGAAAATGCATCTGGAGTTTCAAAAGCTTGTGAAAATAGGAAAATGTTGAAAGCTGTTGAGGAATCCTGGATTAACAGAGCACACACCGAGTAGGGGAAGGCTGGTGGCCTTTGGAACAACTTCTCACATTAATTTTCTCCCAATGCTGACAGCTTTGATTTATTGCCTTGAGGCTGGTTAGAAAACACCCAGACATGAGTGAAGCCAGGAGTTATGGAAAGAAAAGGAAAGTATGGTAAACACAGTGATGGATAGCACTGGCACAGACACTGCTCCGTGCTCCTGTGCACCCAACTATTGGCCCCCAGTGAAGAAGGGTGTAGAGTCCTGGCAGAGCTGCCTGGAATTGCTCCCATCAGACCCACCAGAGGGGAAGCTTCTCTTGGGATTTGCTGCTTTATCATCTCTCAGTTAAATTTTGGTGCTGATTTCTGCATCAAAGTGGGTGTTTGCAGTTGAACAGATCACTGGGAAGCCTGACTGTCTCTGCTGGGGGAGAACAATGTTTCTTGCAAACGCTTCCACCTCAGAAATCAAAACAACATATTATTTCCCAACAGGAGTTTGGTAAGATCAGTTAAAGAGAATTTTCTTGGTCACCAAAATTGTTTGCTGAGGATTCCTGGCTGCTCAGGGCTGCCACAGCCCTTTGCTGTATCAAATTCCTGTTTACAGCAGGAGAGCTGGTCCTGCAAACCCAAATGAACGAAACAACTGGGGAGCACAACGTCGTGGAAGTTGCCTTTAATTTCATCAATGGCTTTAAATATTTAGAGAGCACAATGTAAACGTCTTTAGAGCCAGCAGACAACTTCCCTGATGCTCAGGGTTGTTGGGATGTATAAACAGGGAGGCAGCTCTCAGGGTGTGGAGCTGTTTCAGACTTTCCACCAAAGTTATGTATTCCCGTGTCATTACAGCTCTTCCTCCAGGCTAAACCATTGGCACCATGTCCTGAGATGTTTCTCATTAGTTAACTTTTCATAACCTCCAGAACTGCAACAACTGCAGGAGTGAGTGTCCCGGGATGGCACAGGGCCCTGGGGGCTGGTTGTGCAGCTGGGTTTGGGGGATGTTCCAGCCCAGCTCCCAGGGCACATGACTGGGCTTTGACCTAAACCCTGGCCTGGCTCCAGAGATCCTGCACATTTCATGGGAATGCTTTCCACTTGTCGCTGTCCTACCCCAGACACAGCTTTTAACACTTTGCTCCTGAGCCCAGTGCCTGCAGCCATTGTAACATCCTGATTATATCTGATGGGAACGGTGCAAACTCCAAAAATCTCCCCTTGCTGCAGCTCAAGCCCATTTGCAGCACGAGGACAACCCAGGGAAACCTCCTGTGGCCAAGGTGGGCTGAGCTCCCAGAGCTGCCCATGGCTGGGCTGAGCCCTGGCAGGGATTCCCACACCAAGGGCAGCTGCATGTGCTGGGCTGGAGAAGGGAAAGCCCAGAGTGCAGGTCACAGGTCTGCCAGGAAAATGTAAAAGGAAGATTTGGGCCATGTGGTGCCCATAAAAATGGAGTCACAATGTTCCAAAGTATATGAAATCTGCAGATAGGATCGGAGGGGTTTTTTAATGTTTCAAAAGTGTTGAATAGTAAAAAAAAAAAAACCCTCAACAGGAGTTTAAATAAACTCAGGCAAGTGACTCACCAAGAAGATATAAAATCATCAGGAAAGGCTGAGTTTGTTTTAATACAGGGATTACTGTAAACACTTGGAGTGCATGGTAACAATTTGTAGCCCATGTGTTTTGAAATATCATAACTGGTGTCAATAAACACATTAAAATTCAACTTCAAAGAGCTTTGTGGATGTTTGGAGTGTCAGGAAGACATTGCAAAATGGGGATTTGGGATGGAAACAAGTATGGGAGCAATCAAACACAGCTCCAACGTGAAGAAAGGGATCTTGTCAAGCTGTTAGAGCTAAGCATCTGTGATGGTGATTATTGCTTCGAACAGCCTAAGAACTGCTCTCAGCCCCTGATTTCTTTCACACTGTCTCCCCTGCCTCCCACCCTGACCTGCCTGGTTGTCTCTCCCACCTGCTACGTCTCACTTCCCAAGCTGAATCCTTTTGAGCAGGGTTTGTTTCTCCAGCCAGGGAAAGCCTCACTGGTTTCCAGGCACTGTCACACTAGGAAGCACAAATTCATTGTTATCTGTACCAGGATGACTTGTGGCACTGCCTGAGTGTTGTCCCCATGGGCTGAAGGGCTGACAGTGGGACTGAGCTCATTTATGGTAATTGCAGTGCCATGGTAATTACATTATTCCAACGTTTCCAATGTGTGTCTCAGCTTTGAGTTCATGTGCCATCCCAACAAAAGGTGGCAAACGGTGGGTACCACCTAGTCAAGGTATTGTAGAATCATAGAATCTCCCAAGCTGGATTGGACCCACAAGGATCATCAACCCAAGCCCTGGCCCTGCCCAGGACACCCCAACAATCCCACCCTGCCTCTGAGAGGATGATCCAAACATTCCTGGAGCTCTGGCAGCCTTGGGAAGTGACCAAACCCTGGGGAGCCCGTTCAGTGCCCACCCACCCTCTGGGGGAAGAACCAGAAATCCCTGAGATCCCACCTAACCCTGCCCTGACACAACTCCAGGTGTTCCCTGGGGCTGGAGCTGCCCCTTGGGATGAAGCTGTAGAGGAGCTGGTGGCTCATGTGGGATGGATTTGCTTGTCTCAGTCCTGTTCCCCCGTTGTCTCTCCACAGCTCCCAGAAAATGAACCATCTTTCCACTCCTGAACGAGATCTTGTCACATCAGCAGAGCCAGACCTGCAGGTGAGCACGGGGTGTTTTTGATGTCTCATATTGTCTCATCTGTGAATTCAATTTGCTGTACCTGCAGCTAAACACCACCAGCCACTTCCCTTATTGCAAAGCCTCTGCTCCCCAAATTAATTCACACATGCCCTTTTTAAGGTGATGTATGACAGAACCAATCTGAGGGAACAGATGAGCATTCCTGTGTCCAGGTTTAATCCTCCCAGTCAATATTGCCTTGTTTTAATAGCCAGCCTCGTGCTCACAGGGGAGCAGCTGGCTGTGCACGCCGTGCAGAGCAGGCAGGATTCCATGGGCTGAAGGGGGATGCTCAGAACAGCCCCTGGAATGCTGAGGGCACCTGTTGGCATTAATAGAGCAGCGTGTGTGCAACATGGGAGCACACCCTGGGGTGGATGTACACAGATATTGAGGAGACATTTGACACAAACATGTCAGGATCAAAGCAGAATGGAATTAACACACACCGAGCTGATCCCTTGTCCAATGTCTGAGGAGTTTGCCTGAGCTGTAAACCTCTGTGTGCACAGAGGGCACTTGGTTGCATTTAAAATTGCTGTTTAATCTCTATCTTTGTTTGGAATGTGCCCCTGATTCATAACCACCTCCCTGCAGTAGTTGGCACCTCTGCCATGGGAGCTGCAGGAAAAGGTAATTAAATTTAATAGAAGCCACCCCTGCTTTGAAGCTGCCCTGGCTTTAGGGCCACAAGGAGAAGCAATTAAACTCTGGCAGCCACGGATTCAAACTGAAGGGATATAGGGATTTATTTATTTTTATAAAGGAAATTTCCCCTGTAAACGGATTTGGATTGTCAGATCTGATTGGATTCAAAGCTGTAGACATTTCCTTCTCTGGGAAATCTTCTCTTGAAGCAAAATTAAATTATTGTTTCACTTTCATGATTTTACCAAACATTAGCCTTTAAATTAAGTAACATGAACAGGGGAAAATATTTCAGAATGCCATAATCAGTGTCAATGATAGTTCTAACTGCTTAGAAATAACTTTTAGGAGTTCTTCATAAAGGATCAGTTGGAAAAGGTCCAATTCCAGCGCAGACATTACTTGGAAAAACAAACTGGCAACTCAGTTAATACTTACAAGGGGGTAAAATTGTCCTAATCTTCCCCAACTCTTGAAATATTTGTAGAGTCTCAGCTAAGCCAGAGGCACATGTGAAAAATCTTATTGTTTTTCATCTCTTTTCCCTTCCTCGGAGTTTCCAGGTGTGCACACATTGCAGGGATGCAATAACTCCTGCCTTGGAGTCCTGTGGGGAGCAGCACACCTTCTCTGCTGGGAGAGCCTTCCCTCTCGGGTCTCTGGGATACCTGGGGTTCGTATTCCAAACCAGCTCTCCCATTCTTTTTGACCTCATTAAAAACATTTCCTTTAGAAACCCAGCGAAACCCCAAACAGAATCCAAATATAAATCAATGCAAATGCAATTACTGCAACCGACCCTCCCCTGTGCCTCAGGGTCTGGAAAAATCCATTGATTCTCTGCTGTAATTTATCTGGGAAGTAGGAACACCCCGTTTCACTTCCAAGTAGGATCAAACACTGAGGATCCCGGGAGGAGGCAGCGATGCCAGTGCAGCTGCAGGGACTGGGAGTGAGCAGGACTGGGATTGAGGAGGACTAGGAATGAGCAGGACTGGGAGTGAGCAGGACTGGGATTGAGGAGGACTAGGAATGAGCAGGACTGGGAGTGAGCAGGACTGGGATTGAGGAGGACTAGGAATGAGCAGGACTGGGAGTGAGCAGGACTGGGATTGAGGAGGACTAGGAATGAGCAGGACTGGGAGTGAGCAGGACTGGGATTGAGGAGGACTAGGAATGAGCAGGACTGGGAGTGAGCAGGACTGGGATTGAGGAGGACTAGGAATGAGCAGGACTGGGAGTGAGCAGGACTGGGATTGAGGAGGACTAGGAATGAGCAGGACTGGGAGTGAGCAGGACTGGGATTGAGGAGGACTAGGAATGAGCAGGACTGGGAGTGAGCAGGACTGGGATTGAGGAGGACTAGGAATGAGCAGGACTGGGAGTGAGCAGGACTGGGATTGAGGAGGACTAGGAATGAGCAGGACTGGGAGTGAGCAGGACTGGGATTGAGGAGGACTAGGAATGAGCAGGACTGGGAGTGAGCAGGACTGGGATTGAGGAGGACTAGGAATGAGCAGGACTGGGAGTGAGCAGGACTGGGATTGAGGAGGACTAGGAATGAGCAGGACTGGGAGTGAGCAGGACTGGGATTGAGGAGGACTAGGAATGAGCAGGACTGGGAGTGAGCAGGACTGGGATTGAGGAGGACTAGGAATGAGCAGGACTGGGAGTGAGCAGGACTGGGATTGAGGAGGACTAGGAATGAGCAGGACTGGGAGTGAGCAGGACTGGGATTGAGGAGGACTAGGAATGAGCAGGACTGGGAGTGAGCAGGACTGGGATTGAGGAGGACTAGGAATGAGCAGGACTGGGAGTGAGCAGGACTGGGATTGAGGAGGACTAGGAATGAGCAGGACTGGGAGTGAGCAGGACTGGGATTGAGGAGGACTAGGAATGAGCAGGACTGGGAGTGAGCAGGACTGGGATTGAGGAGGACTAGGAATGAGCAGGACTGGGAGTGAGCAGGACTGGGATTGAGGAGGACTAGGAATGAGCAGGACTGGGAGTGAGCAGGACTGGGATTGAGGAGGACTAGGAATGAGCAGGACTGGGAGTGAGCAGGACTGGGATTGAGGAGGACTAGGAATGAGCAGGACTGGGAGTGAGCAGGACTGGGATTGAGGAGGACTAGGAATGAGCAGGACTGGGAGTGAGCAGGACTGGGATTGAGGAGGACTAGGAATGAGCAGGACTGGGAGTGAGCAGGACTGGGATTGAGGAGGACTAGGAATGAGCAGGACTGGGAGTGAGCAGGACTGGGATTGAGGAGGACTAGGAATGAGCAGGACTGGGAGTGAGCAGGACTGGGATTGAGGAGGACTAGGAATGAGCAGGACTGGGAGTGAGCAGGACTGGGATTGAGGAGGACTAGGAATGAGCAGGACTGGGAGTGAGCAGGACTGGGATTGAGGAGGACTAGGAATGAGCAGGACTGGGAGTGAGCAGGACTGGGATTGAGGAGGACTAGGAATGAGCAGGACTGGGAATGAGCAGGACTGGGAATTAGGAGGACAACACAACTCGTGTCAGGGTTGTTTCACCCCGAGGTCAGATGTATTCCATGTGGGTTGGTGCTTTCGTGCTTGGCAGTTTAAGAGCATTTAGGAATATGTGGATTACCAGGGGAGACTATAATGAGGTTGGACCAACAGTACTCCGGAGAAAGTGCTTTTGAAAATTTCAGTAGGACCATCCAAGATTTTTTTTTAAATGCCAATCTGAGCAGCTGGAGAGCAGTTAATAAATCAGTACAAAAATAATTGATTTATAGAAAGTGATTTTATAGCTTACCAAAGAAAGGTCCCTTGTGCATTGCGTTGAAGAAAGAGTCCTTGTTCAGAGCATTTTTGCCATCCAAGATGTTGGGTTTCATTCTAGAAACGTGTTGATCCCTGCTAGAACTGCAAACAGTTTGTCAGACCTTTAAACACTTGAGAACGAGCTCCTCCATCCCGTGCCCATGGCTCTGGCTCTGTGCCATCCCTGTCAACTGCAGGGAGGGGAAAGGGACCTCTGATGGAACCAGGGGCTGCTGACCCTTCACCACGGCCCTGGAGGCCTCCTGGAGGAGCTCAGAGGAGACTGAGCTTCTACAATTGGTTTTGCACGTGAAATAAGTTGATCTGGTTGTTAAAGAAAAGCTCTCACACCTAAAATAGCCCTGTGCTATTGGTGGTCTTCCTGTGGGATTTGCTGTGTCCCATCCCATAAAACATTGCCTCTGGTTGTCTATCTGTGGAGTTTTACCAATATTCCAGCATAAGGATTGTGTGAGACTAAATTTAAATAATATAATATTCATTAAAACCAGTAAATTAGAGAGCACAAGGTGGAAGGTGTGTGGTTTGGGTGCATTTTTAAGTACTCCTGAACAAATGTCAGAGGGGTTGGTCCCAAGCTGGGAAAAGCTGAATCCATAAGGAGAAAGTGTTATCCCTGTGCCTCATCACTGAGAGCTGGGGGAAGCAATGATCCTGCAAACTTTTGCTGGAATCACTGAACAAATCTGCCTTGCCAAGCTCCATGTCTATAAATAATTCCACCAGTGCAAACATCCCGGCTAAAGGGCTGGACTGCCAAAACCTACGAAATCCATAGCAAAGGTGTGAATTTTCAGCAATGAAATTTGCATCCAAATAAAGAACTTGAAAGTCCTGCATTCACAGAGATCACCTGTGTGTGCAGTGCTTCCAGTCAGGCAAGAGAAACCCCCCCTTAATTTGGGAAGCTGATTTCCTCTGGGGGTTTATACGTTGTTCAAAAATCATTGGGGAAAGGAAGGAACCCTGAGGATATACCTGAGAGCTTCTTGAGTCCGTTCCAGGCTAAGAAGAAAATGGGAATAGAGTCCTTGTTAATCGTTCAGTGCTTGTGTTCGTTGGGCTCCGGAGATGAATCTCTAAACTCAGGGATGCCCTCTGCTGCCTTGGGACCGATTCGTCACCTGTCACCTCCTCCCGCTGCCCTTGGAAGGAGCTCAGCGCTCTTTGCCTTTCCTACACGACATTCCCAAGGGTTCCGAAGAATCCCCTGAGCCCGAGCATTCCCAAGGCAGGGCAGAGGGAAAATAAAACAGGCTGGATGGACGTGGGCAGAGCGCAGGAAGGTTTGTGGACAACTGCACAAGAGCCACCAAAGCTCCTTTGCCTCGGGATCAGAGTGAAAGAATAAAGCAAAAAGCTGGAGAAAAGCACGAGGCTTTCCTGCTCCCAAGGCTTCAGAAACAGATCCATGTTATTCCTCAAGTTAATGCAAGTATTCAGAGCACTTTAGAGGTGTTATGAAATCAGAATCTGCAATCTTGGCTCTTTCACCTTTTAGGAGCCTGCTGGAAACGGGTAAATAAAGGAGGTACAACTGTGGGTATTTTAAATATTCAACACCTCACTGAGCTCCATAGGAGGAGGGATTCGGAGTGGCTGGAGTGTTTAGACTCCTGCTCCAATAATCTAACGCAAATAAAACAAAAAAAGGGGCACAAAAATAAAATCCCTCTGGTTCAGAGAGAACCGGGGTGGGTGGAATGGTGCAACTCAAGGGTGCTCTAAGGAAGGAGACCAGAGGAGAGATGGGAAGAGCAGACCCAGAGGGTGTTCACACAATGACACCCAGCAGGGCTCTGTGAGTGCTTTTAAGGAGATTTCACCCCCACAGAGCAGGATATTGCCTGAGGTGGTCCCAGATGGATCCATTGATACAAACTCATTTTCCGTGGAGGGACGTGGTCCAGCTGCTCCCAGTTGAAAATCCTTCATCAGCCCATCATTAGAGCTCTGCAGCCCCCCCAGGGCTGGGCTGGCCTGGCTGCATTCACCTCTTAGGCACGACTTTGCCCAAGGACACACCATGAGATAGCAGAAGTTGGCACGTGTTCCATGACTCCAGATTTTATTTCAGCCTCCTGGTCACCTTGTGTTGCCATGACTGCACAGGGCACTGGAAATTCCTTCCTTCCTTTATATTTAATGTCTTGCTTTGAAGGGTCTGAGGTCTCAATCATTTGGGACTTTATTCCCTGAGCTCAATTACTACAGGAAATGAGTTGCAGGGATTCTTCCTGTGATGTGTTTCCACCTATGCTCTGGATTCTACCTGTGCTGGGGAATACATAGAGGATTTAAATTGTAAATTTGCCCAGGAAGGGTGTGGAGTGTCCCTTTCTGGGGATGTTCCAAACCCACCTGGATGTGTTGCTGTGTCACCTGCTCCAGGTGCCCCTGTCTTGGCAGGGGTTGGGTTGGATGCTCTTCAGAGGCCCCTTCCAATCTGAACTGTCCTTCTGTGATGCTGTAAATGCCTGGGATCTTTCTATCCCCAGGAAAGGCAGCACTAGTTTGGTGAGTAGAGGACTGGCTGCAGGGAATAAAGGCTCTGAACATTCTCCCTTCCTTGTCTCCCAGCTTTACAGGCTGGCCATGATGCCATATGGTCTGGAATGTCCCTTGGGTCACCTGTCCTGGCTGTACCCCCCTCCCAATTCCTTGTGCACCCCAGTCCACTCACTGGTGGAGTGAGTGAGGAGCAGAGAGGGCCTTGGCTCTGTGCAAACCCTGCTCAGCAGTAATGAAAACATCCTTGTGTTATCAACACTGTTTCCAGCACAAATCTGAAACAGCCCCACACCAGCTACCGGGAAGAAAATTAACTCTATCCCAGCCAAGACCCGGTAATTTTTTCCCTCCCTCCCCAACTCTCAGTTAAGTTTCAATCCAGCAGCAGCTCTTTATTTTCTTTTAAATGTCAAACAATTCATCATTCTGCACTTTGCCCATTCCCCGTGAATTTAAAGGCTTTATTGGCACTCGGGAATGTCAGCCCAGGACAATGAACACTGATTACCCCAAACAATGTGGGTTTTGTCACTCTGCCCATTTTTGGCTTCGAGCTCTCCAGAGCTGTAGGAGAGCTCTTGCTTTCTCCCTCTCCTCCCTGTTATCACACACACAATGAAAACCCCGCTTTCAAACACACACTACACAATTATTATCTTTGTTATTCCAGCCTCCTGTCCCCTGCCCTCATCCTGTGTGAGCACTGGAAGGTGCCCTCACCCCACCTTGGCAGAGGCCAGGGGGATGCTGGTGGGCAGCTTGTTCCAAAAACAGCTGGATAGAGATGCCAAGTGCATCTCCCCTGAAGGGACACAGAGGAAAGGTGGGAAAGGAGCACCTTTGTTTCCCCTGAGTGATGCCCAGGGCACAGCACAGAGAGCTCAGAAATGCTGCCCTCCTGCTCGTGCCCCACGAGGGTTGGCAGCCAGGCCCAGAAGGAAAGGTCAGACCTGGATTGTCCAGGTAAAATTGTCCAGGTGTTTCTGCCCCATCCATGGGCAGATGGAAGCAATGCCAGCCAGCCTGGCACTGACAAATCCAGCAGCTGCTGGTGGGAGTGTGGCACTTGTCAAAGATGCTCAGGGATGTAGCAGTGCCTGTCCCAGAGACCAGCAGAGACCCAGCACAGCCAGGAATGCCTGAGGATCACAGAATCATGCAATGGAGGGGGGGGGTTGGAAGGGACCTTTAAAGCCCACCTGGTCCAACCTCCCTGCAATGAGGAGGGACATCTTCACCCAGGCCAGGTTGCTCAGAGTTCCATTATGACCTGGCCTTGGATGTACCCAGGCTGTGCAGAGCTGAGGGTGAAACAACCTCTGGGACACGTAGAAATGGCCAGAAAGGATAAAGGTGTTACCAGAGACAGGTAAATACCTGTCCTGCATTGAATGTGAGCAGCAGATTTACCAAACAACTGGCAGGTCCACCTCCATTTCTCAACTTTGGAAACATTCAGGTGAACACTTGACTATGAGGGGTTTGATATGAAGGAGGTAAGAACATTCCAGGGGTTTTCCAGGTTGGAGATGCCTCTACATGGAGTGATGTGTAGCTCTGGCTGAGGGAGGCCCTGCAGTCATTACACACAGACCCACAGGAACACGTGCACCCACACACACACACACACACACACACTGATTTTATTAAGCCATTCCATGCAAGTATTTTATGTATGTATATTTTTTTATTTGGAAAACTTCAGAGTGCTGTTTTTTCACACACAGTAAAGTTAGCTTTGCTGAGATTCATTAGTCCCCTTTCCCCCTGTGTGTAAATGGATCTCTCTCAGTTATGCAATGCAAGGGTACACAACCATGAAAAGTGCAGAGCCAGCCAAAAAAAGCATTGTTCTGAACTTGGATGTGTAAAATATTCATATTCAATAATAAAAAAGAAAAAAAAAAACCCAACCTTTAATAAAAAATTCACAGTGTAAAATATGCATTGTCGTTCCATCCCCTGGGCTGCAGCCGTTTGCAGACCAACATGTTACAGGGGTTTGCACTGCCTTGTTTTACTCGATTAATTCCAAACCAATTCACTCCCAGACATCCCAGCGTTAGGTGCCTAAATTGATTCTGATTTCTCTAAGGGCAGTGTATCCATGACTGCAGTAATAGCTGGCAGGGGCTGAGGCTGCTCAGGGCACCCAGTGGTGTGTGTGGAGGGGCTGTCCCCGTGCTGGTGGCACATCTGGACACCCAGTGCCACGCTGGGCACCCCAGCCGGCTCCAGACAAGCAGGAGAGCTCTTGTAGTTCAGGTTTGAACCCCTTCATTGCCCCCATATGTTAATGAGCAAATCAGCCAAGGGTTGGTGTGGGTGAGCAGCTCCCCAGGGAGGAGGGGAAACATTCAGGACACACCGAGGGGTCTCCATCCAGCGCTGCCCTGCAGAACCTCCCGTGGGGCTTTGCACACTGGGCAGAAGAAATGAAATCATCTTGCCACTGTTTTCCCAAAGGGACTCAGGGACTGGTGGAAGTGACCCCCTGGCTCAGACCCTGAGTGTGCAGCAGAGTCAGGAATGTTGTGTAAAACTTGCTCTGCTCTCTGCTCTGTGTGAGCAGGGACAGGACACAGGCAAGGGCTGGAGCTGTGCCAGGGCAGGTTTAGGTGGGATCTCAGGGAAAGGTTCTCCCCCCAGAGGGTGGTCGAGCACTGAACGGGCTCCCCCAGGGTTTGGTCACGGCCCCGAGGCTGCCAGAGCTCCAGGAGGGTTTGGACAACACTCAGGGACGGGGGGGGATTGTTGGGGTGTCTCCAGGAGTTGGACTGGATGATCCCTGTGGGTCTCTTCCAGCTCAGGATTTTCTGTTTAGGTTTTTCTTCATCCTCAACAAGTGCCAGAGTTGCCAAGGCCAAGCTGCCCCAGTGTGTGTGTGCATCCCAAGGGATGATGGCAAAGGACAGGACAGAGGAGACCTGCACCAGTCAGGAGCACCTGGAACTGGAACTGCACCACCAAGACCCTGCATCAACAAGTGCCCTGTGTGTAATTAGGGCCTGGGCAGGTCCCAAGAGCCCAGCAGTGCAGGAGACTATTAAAGTGATGTTATAAATTCTGCTAAAGAAAAAAGAACTCAGGAACTTAAATTTCATGGAGATATATGGGGGAAAAGAATGAGAAACTCCAAAACAACCAATGCCTCAGATGTTTCTTTTATCTAAAGTACAACTGATTCAATGTTTTACATAAAAAGGGTCCCAAGGACCATAAATCAGGGGATGGAAGATATGTTTTAAAAAGGCCTCCAGATATAATTTCTTTACCTCCCACATTCTCAGGCCAAATATTTTAAATGGAAAAGCATGTGGGACACAAGGAGCATGTATATTATCCATGTCTTTAAGAACCATTCCCAGCAAGGTGATTTGTTCTGTGTCCACTGTCTGATATTTATATACAAGGAAAAGGAAGAAAACACAGAAAAATCTGATGTTGGGAAAACTGTGACCACAAGTGATGGTTTGGAAGTAGTAAAATGTACTGTGATGTGGCAGCTGTCAGTCAGGTCTGAGATTTTTGGTGGAAAAAAAAGGAGTAGGAACTATTCCTTCTCACTTCAAATGGGTGTTGAATTGGAGCCACAGCACTGGGCTTCCTTAAAAGGGAGCTGGGAGAATGAAGTTCCTCCAGTGGCTTCAAGAAACATCACATCCTCTCCATCCCAAGGTTCAGAACATCCATCTCCATCTGCCTGTCCCTCTGTGCTGTGCTCCTGCAGCCTTTGAGAATTTACTGCTTGTTTTTGCAATGAATCCCTCTCACTGAAAGGGGAATTTGATGGTGTTAGAAAACATTTCTCTCCCTGTGGCTCCCAAGATGTCTTGGATCAAGTGTAACCTGCTGATGTCAGAGCCCTGGACTAACCCAAGAGCCCCTGAGCCCTTGTAATGCAGAGGAGCTGAGAAGATCTGGAAAGACTCATCCCTTCAGATCCTCTGCTACCCTGACAAATCCAAAGGGAAATACATGTGCTGCCAAAGTGGGTCATTCCCAAATTTCTGCAGTAACCAGTGCTTCAGAACAGCTCAGCAGGACTGTGAGACACTGCTGGTGGTCTGAGGACATCCTCTGAAGTGCTGTCTTTCAGCCAGAGCAATCTGTATTTCCTAGAAGCACATGCCCCCAGAGGGAGAAGTCTTGGATTTTCAGGGTATCCAACAGTCCAGATGCTGATTCCAGCTCTGCTGCTGTAAACCCACTCAGTTCAGTGGATTTACTTCAATACTTTGGGGTTTTTTACTGGTGAGCTCATTTTTTCTTGATGGGGAGAGATATGGATCCCTGCACATCCAGAATGTCTGGACAACCTCCAGTTTGCCCTCTTGGAAGTTGGATTTCCAGACCTGTCACAGGGTTTCTAGGGGAAGTCACCGAGATCTGGAGTTTTCCCATCTAACATTTACCACTAAAGCAAAAACCATTAAACTCTGCTTAAGAAAAATGGAGAGAGACAGACTTCCCTTACCTGTGAGCTGCTGAGCTTTTATCCCTCTCTTTTTACTGACAATAAAATCTAGTTCCAGTTTGGAGGGGTGGTGCTGTAGGGCTGTGTCCTGCTGCAAGCAGATTTACCTGTTTGGGAATACAGGCTGACTTTCAGGTCCTTCCACTTTGACTGATCAAATACTCAGGGATGGAAACAATCCCAGTCGGGGTCCTCGAGTCCATTGTTGTGCTCTGGCTTGGTTTGAATCCTGCCCAGGCTCAGGGAGGGGGTGCTGTGAGATGCCACAGCATGAGAGGTGACTCTCCAACCCGTGTGGGCTCCCCCTGACACCCCAGGGATTCCTGTGGGTGGAAGTCCATCCCTATGGAGCAAAGGAAGGGTGAGGGGTGTCCAGAGCAAAAGGTCCCTCAGGGTCATCTGCTCTTCTGTCCTGGAGCAAAGGCAGGAGCTCCCACCCATACACAGAATCAGCCCAGCCCCTGTTGGCAGGGATATACCCCCAAAAGAGCCACTCTCACCATCAGGCATCATTTAAGAGCAGTTCCACCACTTTGACCCATGTCCAACTGCTTTTAATTCCAGTTTATGTTTACAGGGAAGTGTCCAGATCAATGTGGTGGTGGGGGGGGTTTTCTTTCAGCAGCCACAGAAGGGATTAAACCCAACAATAATCCGTGAAATTACTTCAGATTTTTTTTCTCCCCGTGTATCCTAAGGAATTCCCCAACTCCCATCCTGTTCCAACTGGCACCATCATGCACTTGAGCTCTAATATCAGTGGAGACTGTAATGGTTCCAGTTTTTCTGGTCAGGAATTACATGGAACTGAAATAATTCTTTCCATGGGGGATTACTGAGCCACTTGGGTTTCAAATAGTCCCATTCAGGAGTGAGGAACTTCTTGGGTACCTGTTCCTTCTTTGGTTATGAGACATACTGTTGTTTAGCTTATCTAGGCATAAATCCATTTCATTTATTTCATTCCTAATAGTTTAATTCCTAAAGGAACCTGATTCAACAGCCTATTGTAAATCCAGTCTTTTTATTTTGGCTGAATGGTCCTGGATTACAAATTCCACATAAATGACACGACACAGTGTCCCCATTTTAGTGACTGAAATGCTTCTGCATGAGATAAAAACTCACCTGGAGGAACTGTCAGCCACTGATGGACATAATTCATATTTGAGGGGTAAATTGCTACTGATTAACAAGAGTCTGGATCAAATGTCCATTCTCAAAAATTGGGATTTTCTGTTCCACTACCAGAATGTGCTTCAGGGATTTTTTTTGGCACTGGGTTTTAGAGCAGGAAAATAGGAAATGAACTGGAAAATTTGAAGACTACAGCAAACAAGAAAGTCCTGGAAGGAACACACAGTAGATCCACCCGAGCCATTAATAACATGGAAAGATTTCATTAGGAAAAGAGAGAGGGAAGAGAAAAAGAAAGGATGTCCAAGGAGGCAATGTCAGCACAGGATAAAACCTGAGTTAAAAACCACATTTCTGGGTAAGGTGACAACCCCAGCATAGTGACAGATCACTGAATCATTGAATCACAGAACCATTTAGGTTGGAAAAGACCTTCAACATCACCCAGCCCAGAGCACTGAGTGCCATGTCCAGTCATTCCTGGAACACCCTCAGGGATGGGCACTCCACCACCTCCCTGGGCAGCCCCTTCCAATGCCTGGACATCTTTTCCAGGAAGAAGTTCCTCCTAGGAGATGATCCCTGGGCTTTGAAAGTCCTGCAGAGGCTGAATTGGTGGGACCGTGTGGGAATGAAGGTGCTCCTGGAAGATGCTTCAAATGCCAACCATGGCATGAGCAGCAAACCTGCACAAGGAGTGGGGAATAAAGGAAATCAAGTTCTTTGAGGACACTGTGATCATCTATGGAAGTCATTTCTTCTGATGGAGAAACCCTTTCTGCCTTCTCCAGAGCAGCACCTTGCAGGGGCAGCAGCCCCCAAAGGCACTGCTTTGTTTAAGGGGGGATCATCTTCAAACATCCCCTGCCCAGTCCACAGCTCCCCGTGGCCACTCAGGCCCTGCTGAAGGAGCCAACCCTCCAGGAACACCCTCTGTGCAGGAGTGGGACTGAACCTCCTGGAGCCCCAGAGGGGGGATGGCTGTGCCTTTGCCTCACTGAGCTCTTACCTGCCCTGACAGGGCCCAGGGAAATGCACAGAGCCCAGCAAATTGTTGTGTAAAAAGGCAAATCAAGTTGTGTCCCCTTTCCCTCTCTGCAGCGTGTACCTGCCACCTCATCACTGCCCCCTCCCTCCTGCACAGGGGCCCTTGAAAGATTCCCTGGTAGCCAGAAAGCCCCATTACATCAAACACTTCTGTTTACTGTAACCTATAAACAGTGTTCTGAACTCAATATATTTCTGCCTGGAAAATTGTTTTCTTCTTGCCTGCACCACACTCGAGGTGACTGTCTGTCCTTTTGTGACAGTTGGAGGCAAAGTGCAGAGCATTAAACCTCCCACCACAGCAAAATTGAGCAGAGCAATTTAAAATCCCTGGGTTTTGCCAGAAGTTTTTGCACCATTATGTCACATCCTATACATCAGAATTCGCTGGGAAAGACTTGGGGTTTTTTTTTGTTGGTTGGTTTGGCTTTTTTTCCCCTTTTCAGTGTTCCTGGTCTCCTCTGGAAATGGAAATATCAGCAGGTCAAATGACAGGATGGTTTACGTGTTTCCAGAGCGTGGAGGAGGAAGTTCAGTCTTTGTACTTACAAAACATACAGTTACCTCAAATAAGAGGTTCTAAGCATTGGAAATATAATGAGTATTAATGAGCATTAAATACAGCCTCCTTGGGATACATCACAGTTAACTCATCTGTCCCACGTTCCCCAGTGCTGCCACAGATGCCTTTTCCAAGTCACCATAAGCTTATGAGGGGAGGGGGAGCTGTTATTTGAATGACCCAAGATAAGCTTTACATATCCATGGGAATTACTGGCAGCCCACCAAAATTCATTCATTGTCTCTCTTTAGCCTTGGTGAGCTGAGTTGGTTTTTTCTCTCTTTGCAATGTAATAAATTTCTCAGAACACGCTCATTCAAATGGTACTTGGAGGGTCACAGAATCATGGAAGGGTTTGGGTTGGAAGGACCTTAAAGACCAAGTCATTCCAATCCCCTGCCCTGGGCTGGGGCACCTCCCTCCAGACCAGGTTGTTCAGGCAGCAAGTCCCTTTCCTGCCCCTTCCCCTTGCAGCCTTTCCCTTTCCTTTCCCCTTGTAGCCGGTGGGGAACATCCACAAGAGCTGATTTTGATGTTGTGTCTGTAACAAAACTTGGGATTTCTGCATGATGGCCACTAGTGCCAACCTTGGAGCTTTTTGTGATGCTGGAAAGCAAAAGACACCTGAGCCAAGGTCCTGGAGCACGGGGAGTGGAAAACTGTGGTTGTAACGTGGGTGAGAACTGTCAGGAACTGTCCTTTTGTGAGAGCCCAGCCATGTTTGAACCTCCTTCGTCTGCTCCTGTTACAGAAACACACAGCTGTTTCTGCCTGCAGTTCTTGTTTAATTCATTCATGCTGCTTGCTGGAAACACCATCGTTAAAGTCCTTCTGGGGCATAGTTTGCTTTAAAGAAAACTCTCCATGGAAAAGACTTTCCTTTAAATTTAGTATAAGAGAAAAGCCCAATGAGTTTTATTTATAGATCAGGGCATGAGAGATTTTTAGTTTTCAAGCCAGTGCTCTATCTCTGTTTCTCCCATAAAAAACATGTTTAGCATTTTTCTCATCCTTCCAGAATAAAATTCTTTTATTGAGATTTTTTTTTTTTTCTTGGCAAAATGCAGCCACTTGGATGACAAAAATTTGGGGTTTACCCATTGAATACCTTTGTGAGTTGTGATTCTCTTCTTGAATGACATGTCCTGAGTTTTGGTTATCCTTCAATAGATCATCTCTTACTTCTGTGAGTTTGGGACAGTTTATATGCCCAAGGTTGTCTGAGTATTTTCCACCTCTGTTGAGCTCTGGGTGGGAGCCCCAGACAAGAGGCTGTGAAGTGGCACCAACCCTTTGCACCACAAAGGGCACAGGCAGCGGTGAGGGCACAGCCAAGTGAGGGGCACTGGGAGGCACCAGGAGCTGATGGCTCAGGAGGAGCAGCCAGGACTTGGACTGTGAGAGGAAAGCAGCCCAGGGATCCTCTGTTTGGGGCCCTCCTCAGAGGCACCAGCTCGGGCTGTTTCTGTGTTACTGCGTGGGAATAAATTGCTTTATGGAATGAGACATCTGAGATTCTGCTGTGGGAATCCTGGGGTTGAAGTGGTGAGGGCATCTGGTCTAACTGTGAAAGTGGGGTGTGTGGGGCCGAGTGGGGTCCTGTGTGTTCACTGGAGCTGCTGCTCTGAAGGGCTTCAGTGCCAGCAGGGACAGCCACTGGTGGTGGGGTTGTGACCGCCAGGGAGGTTTCCTTAACACATTTAAATCATTGTATGGATGATCTCACTCCATTATTCTTCAAGAAACTCTCAGTTCACTCTATTTAACTTTATGCTTCAGAGAAATGAAACTATTTCCCCATCTCATTTATAGCAAAGGAGCAAAACTGCAGCTGAATGGCAGTCGAGCAACTCGTGATGTGTCTGTTCCAGGGCACTGAGAGAGTCTGGAGTGAAAACGTGAGAAAGTCTGGAGGGATCTACCAGGAAACTGGTATGAGGTTGTTTCTGGGTGCTGAGAAGGTTTTGCCAGGCTGCTGGCAGTGTGTGTGCCCGGGGTGTCTGCAGGGACTGTGTCTGAGAACACCCCGTGGGACCCCAGGCAGAGGTGGGGGACCCAGAGGCAGAACATCTGCACTGCTGCTGAGCCTGGGTTGGTGGGAGCTGCTCTTTGCTCCTGTTTGATGACAACTTCAGAGGGGACTTGTTCTCAAACCAGGAGCTCTTTCCAACCCTCTTGCTCGGCTCTGTTGTGGCATGAAGGATATAAGTAACCCACTTACACCTATAGTACATGTTGCTCCTCTATTCATCCACCAGGGAGTCTGGAAGCTGCTCTTCCAGCAGTAGGTGGGAAACTTGAGCACAGCAGATGAATGAAACACGGTTCTAAGGAGAAGGCCTGAGAAAACAGGATGTCCCTTCCTATAAAAAGGATTCAACTTTGCAGCTTATTGTGCTGCTTTTGTATAAAACACTTCATCCTTTTTTTTCTTTTTTTTTTAAAAAAAGGGGTGAGTTTTTCCCTCCTATTAGTATAGAATCACAGAATGGTTTGTGCTGGGAGGGACCTTAAAGCTCATCTCATTCCAAGCCCTACCACGGGCAGGGACACCTTTCACTATCCCAGGTTGCTCAGAGCTGCTTCTAAATTGGCCTTAAACACTTCCAGGGATGGGGCAACTTCCAGCAGCTCTGGGCAACCTGTGCCAGTATTATTCAGCAAGACTTCTGTTTGACCCAGGTGTCAAAGTAATGTTTTATTTTTAATGCCCTACCAATTGTAAAAGCCTCTCTCTCACAGGATGTAAATGGGTGCTTTTAGTTTTTGACAGGGAACATTGAGTGTGTCTGGTGCTTTCCAAACCATGCCATTCCTTCCCCAAAGGTTTCTGCTCTTTCCTCGATTTTAGCACAATTCTTCACAGGAATAAACCCCATGGAACATGAGTCACTGTAGGAACAAGTGTACGGGTGAGGTGGGCTCCTGGCTTATAAATGGTACAATTGTAGATACAGAAGTGCAAAGACTGCACTGGTTGGAAAGCTGGCTGGAAAACAGCAGTCATGAGGTAGACAGGCATTTATATTCATAGAAACCATTGGCTATTTTGTATATATTTGCATTTAATTTTCTAACTCCGTTTTCGGAGCTTGGTTTTTAACTATTCATTGATTAGCTTATCACGAGCTACGCCTCACTGCTTTCAGCAACAAACCTGTGGCACTGCTGCGGGACTGCCACAAGCTCTCATGTAGCAAATTCGTGGGCTGGAAAGCCACCAGCAAGGTTGAGAAGGCTGATGACCTTGTTTCTAGATGTTTGATGTGCTCTTTGTGTGTTAATAGAACTCTGGGAGGGTCCGTGTGAAACTCGGGTCTTCTGAATGTAAAGAGCAAAACTCTGACAGAGCATCAGTGTTTGTGCCCTCGTTGTTCCCGTTGCTGTGTCAATCCAAATCTCTTAAAGTAATAAACATTTTAGTCTTCCACCTGTAAAAAAAAAGCACTGTGAATGTGCCTGTGTGTCTGGAGAAGGGATTCTCTGTTAATTAAACAAGCTGCTCCTTCCTCCCAGGCGAACAGCATCTCTGTGTGGCGTGAGAATGGAGCTGGTGAGGAAACTTTTCAGTGCCTTCAAGAGTTTTCACCTCTTCCATGGAAATGAAACCAAAACCTTGCACAGTTCAACACTAAAATTGTGGGGAAAAGGAAAACAAGGTTTAGCAGCAGGACAAACAGCCAGAACACAGGAGTGCCTGCGAGGTATTAAAGATTTTCTTTTTTTCCTCCTTGCGATCTAAGCTGTTCTGCCCTGTGCTGGATTGTGTTGTCTTGTGTGTGACTCTTTTGGCTGAATCATTACTTGTAACTGATGTGATATCGGGAGGAAATATTTGTTGTAATATATATTTCCAGCGATTAAAAGCATGTCTTGAAAGAACCCCCACCCTTTTCTAAGCCATCACAACGTTTAAGAGGTAATTAGTGGCACAGCAATACATGAAATGAGGGGAGCACGAGGTGATCCAAACGCATGCCTGGTGTAATTCTCTTCAGTTTGGCGAGTTTTACCCGAGGAATGAGGTTGACTCATTCTTCCTGGATGCAATCCACCTCTCATGGAAATCGATGGAATTCTTTCTGCTGCGTTTTAACACATGTTCTTACAGTTACTTTCTCCAGTAAGTCCTCATTAATTTGTAAATCTACGTGAACTCTTGCTTCCCTGTGGTTATAAATATTATTTTTTGGTAGTGATGGCCCCGGCACTCGGAGGGTGCTGTAAATCCTTTCCCATCTCTGGTTCTGGTCTGCAGAGCCGCGGACAGGAGCTCTTTGTGCTCTGGGCACTGCCGTGATCCCACTGGTCCCTTTGAGGGCAGTGGGCAGAGCTGGGGGCCTGCTGGGGGTGCCCAGCCGAGGCTCTGCCCCCCTGGGTTGGGCGGGGGGTCCCTGGGCTCGAGGCTGTGTGTCCCCCCCCCCCCGTCCCCGGGGCTGCCGCAGCCCGGGCAGCGCTGCCGGTGCCCGGTGCCTTCCCCGCTCTCCCGGGAGCGAGGGATGACGGCGACATCACCTCACACCCCATCAGCTTTTTGCCTTCCTCCCCCCCCGGCCCGTGAGTTATGCTCTGAGCTGCCTTTTTAAAGATTTT